>PVIW01009308.1:0-52926 GCA_004026585.1 Noctilio leporinus
TTGGTTGCAGGCCTTTGTTTACCATGACTTGAAATACTTTTTGCCATTCCCTTCTGGCTTGAATTGTTTCTGTTGAATAATCATTTGATAGCCTTATTGGAGCCCCTTTGTATGTTATTTGTCTTTTCTCTCTTGATGCTTTTAGGATTCTCTCTTTGTCTTTGAAATTAGCCATTTTAATAATAATGTGCCTTGGTGTAGGTTTGTTTGGGTTGATCTTCATTGGGACCCTCTGTGCTTCCTGAACTTGATTAATGTTTTCACTCCTCATGTTAGGGAAATTTTCTATCATGACTTTTTTGAACAGGTTTTCCATTCCTTGTTTCTCTTCTCCTTCTGGTATTCCTATGATACAGATGTTGTTACATTTCATATTGTCCTGCAGCTCTCTTAAACCCTGTTCAATCTTGTTCAGCCTTTTTTTATTCTCTTGTACTGTCTTGGAGTGTTTGTCTACATTATCCTCCAACTCGCTGATCCGGTCCTCTGCTTCCTAGCCTACTGTTGATTCCTTCTACTGTGTTCTTCAATTCAGAAATTGTATTCTTCATTTCCTCCTGGCACTTATGATAGTTTCTATGTCCTTTTTCATGATGTTGTAGCACTCAGTGAGTTCCTTGTAGCTTCCCTGGAGTTCTTTGTAGTTCTTCTGTAGTTGTTTATAGTTTTGTTTGATATGGCTGAGCTCATTGAGCTTCTCTATCATCATTCTTTTGAATTCCTTATCTGATATTTCAGGTGCCTCTGTTTCATTTGGTGGTCTTTCTGGGGATTCTTTCTTTTCTTTTGGTGATGGACTGATTCTTTTTTTCCCCCATTTTGGGTGTCTGTTGTTGCTTGCTTTTAATTTTTTTTTTTTTTTCCCCTTGGATTAACCTGCTTTGCTTCTTTGCCTTAGTTGAGCACCCTTCTGTGATAGGAGATTTGTGGATTTCAATGTTGCAGTCTCCCAGATTTTCTCCACTTGTTATTCTTGGTGTGTCCTTTATTTGGGCTGTCTGGTTGTATTCTGGACCTGCTCTCCTGCAGGTCTCCACTGCCTCTGGGCTGTGCTCCCCTGAGTCCAGATGCTGACCGCTCCATTTCTTAGGGGCCTGAAGATGACTTGCGCTCCCTATCCTGTCCTCTAGCTGCTCTGGTACTCGAGAATAACATTAGCACCGCTCTCTACTCTGTTGCCATCTTTGATATATATTGTTTTAATTTTAAAAATAATTTGTATCATATGAATATTATGTATCATTAAAAGCTAAATCTGTCTGAATAATGTAAACTGTGACATTCTGAAATAAAAAATAGGGAGAACCAAGATGGTGGAGGAGTAAGTGGAGCTACACCAATCTCCTTCCAACACCAAACTGGAATTACAACTTAACTGGGGAGAAATCATCCAGAATAACCAACAGAACACCAGTTGGAGAGAAGTCTTATTACCAGGGACAGAAGAGAAGAGCCAATTCATCACAACGTGACTAAGGTGCCTAAAACGGACCACTGATCACAGACTGATTGGATTAACAACTAAAGGAGATGGACAAAGACAGTGGATCTCTGGTAGTCTCCAACTGGCTGACTAGGCCCAAACTGGGACACCAGCTGACATCACCAAGCACAGATCCAGGAAGTAAAAAACATGTACCTGTACACCACAGAAGATCACACCACTGAGATAGTAAGTCAACACAACCAATCCAAGAACCAGAAACAAATGAGAATCACTTAAAATGGGGAGACAAAGAAATAAACCTTCAGTAAATGGAAAGGAGGAATCCCTAGGAAGAATGCAAAATGAAATAGAGGCAAGCACACTATCAGACACGGAATTCAAAATAATGATGATAGAGAGCTCAGCCAGTTCAAAGAAAACTCCAAAGAACTGCATGGGAACTACAAAGAACTCTAGGGAAGCTATAAGGTACTTCCTGAGAACTACACCAGCATTAAAAAGGACATAAAAACCATCAATAAGAGCCAAGAGGAAATTAAGAATACCATTTCTGAATTGAAGAACACAGTAGAAGGAACCAAAAGCAGGCTACGGAAAACAGAGGATCCGATTATCTAGCTGGAGGTCAATGTAGAAAAAAATTCCCAGGCAGTGCAACAAAATGAAAAAAGACTGAAAAAGAAGGAAGAGGTTTTAAGAGACCTGCAGGACAACATGAAACGTCAGAACATCCATATCATAGGGATACCAGAAGATGTGGTAGAAAGGTAAATGGATTAAATGCACCAATCAAAAGACGTAGGGTAAGCCCTGGCTGGGGGCTCAGTGGATAGGCACCAGCCTGCGAACCCAAAGTTCACTGGTTCGATTCCCCAGCCAGGGCACATAACCAGGTTGCAAGCCAGGTCTCCAGCCAGGTCTGTAGCGGGAGGCAGGTGAAAAGAAACAATACACTGATGTTTCTCTCCCTCTCTGATTCTTTCCCTTCCCCTCTCTCTAAAAATAATAAATAAATATTAAAAAAGACGTAGGGTAGCTGAATGGGTAAGAACCAACTTTAACTTATGAGTGCTTATACTCGAAGAACCCTGAAACACCAATTCATAAGAACCTATGTACCCCTATGTTCATAGTAGTGCTATTTATAATAGCCAAGTGCTGGAAACAGCCTAAGTGCCCATCAGTGGATGACTGGATCAAAAAACTTTAGTACATTTACACAATGGAATACTACACAGCAGAAAGAAAGAAGGAACTCCTACCCTTTGTAACAACATGGATGGAATTGGAGAGTATTATGCTTAGTGAAATAAGCCAGTCAGTAAAGGACAAATACCATATGATCTCACCCATTACAGGACAATAATGAACAAAACAAACAAAAAAGCTAAACAGAACCGGGAACATGAGTACAATAAAGAGACCTTCAGTGGGCAGGGGGAGGGAGGAGGCAAAGAAGGGGAGCAGTTTAGTCAAGGAACTAGCATGGAAGAATCATGGACATGGACAATAAGTGGGATTGACTTTGCAGAGGAGTGTGGATGGGTGGGAAAGGGGACAGAGGGGAATAAAAAGGGGATGGATATAATACAACAATAAGATTAAATTTAAATTAAAAAAAGATAATAGAAAGTTAGAGAAAAAAAAAGGATCTTAATTGAGCTTTTGACTAATAATGTAAAGCAAATGCCAAACTAGACTTGTCAGAGATATTTTTGTATATTAATTTTATAAGACTTTTTACATTTAAACTGTTGCAGTTTTGCTTAACTATTCGGCTACTGAAATTAGTATAGTAACTTGAAGCCATTTGGCCTGTACAACCCCGATGTTTCTTATTAACAAAAATGAAAAATAATAGGATCCGTCTGAATAAAAAGAAAGCTGAAGTAGGGAACAAATTTGAGCTTAGATTCCCTCTAAGACAGAGGTTGCATATGGCTAATTTTTGAGTGGACAATCAAATGAGACCACCTGATAATTCTTTGTGAAAGGTCATTTTGCTATTAAAATTTCGGGAGTCTAGAGTCCTGCATTTTATTTTTGGCTTTACCATGACTTTAGGCAAAATCCAATGTCTATGTTTCAGTTCCTCAATCACAAAATAGAAGAAATATTGGATTATAGTGTTTCTAAGGCCCCTTTTAAATAAATAAGTGGATGATTTTATTCTATTCTAAGCAGATAATGGCCCAGATAAGCGTCACCCTCATCTAAAGGGGAATAAATCAATCCAAAAACGACCTATAAAAAAAGTAGCTAATAGTCACTGAGCAGTCACTATGAGCCAAGTACTATTCTAAGGGCTTAGCATATATCCAGCGATACATTCTTTAATAAAACACTTGAACCATTGAAATTATCCCTGTTTAGAAACAAGGAAGTTGAGGTATAGAGAGGTAGGGACACTTGCTGAAGGTCTTACAGCTAGTAAGATTTGCAGCAGTGATCCCACACCAGCGGAAGTGCTCAAGAGCCCAGAGTTCCAGCCACACTACTTGCCATCCTAGAGGAATTAGAGAACTTCTGCATAGAATGGTCCTCTCTGAACATTCTCATTTTCAGTGGGGGTAGTGGAAAAGATGAAATATTTAATAGCTGGAAGATCAACTCAGTCACTTTTGGAACTAGTTTTATCACCTCAAATGATTTTTGGAACACACTTTTTTCATGCTTTAGCAAGATTCTGATATAGTGTTATATTGGCAGAGATTGTAAAGTGTCTGTCACTTTGGTATTATGGTAGGCTTTTCTACTACCCAATTCAAAGCAACAGTTATATAAATGATCACAGTGGCTGACTTGTAAAGCCTTTCTCTTCATGTCTTGTAGGTGACACTTGAATATGTGATTTTTGAGCAGTCGTGGGCCATAGTGAATAACTGGGGTAACAGAAGAAATTATACACAGATGTGCTCCTTTTTGAGGGACTTATAAATATTGCAGAAACACCGTTCTTCAAAAACATTTTATAGGATGCCTGTCTGTGCATTGTAAATGATTGCTTAGTTTTAAATTATTTGCTACATAGTTTTTTTTTTTATGATAGAGATTTTCTAGTATCTGCCCATCCTTGTTAATAAATCATGCATTTTTAGAGTCTTGTGGGTTAAAAATTGGAAGAGAAATATATGGCCAGTGGGTTAGATAGTCAAAGTCACTCAGAAGTGAAAATAAAGCATGACCCACTGCAATTTGTGTTTTATCATTTCATTTGGAGGACCTCCTTAAATGTGTAAAGAGAGGTCTACTTCACTGGTCCATGGGCTCTAACAGTCTGACTTTCTGTTGCATTTTCAAAAATATCCTAATTAAGTCAGTGGTGAAAGTTCATTCTATTAGATTGGACCTTTTGTATGTCTGTGGTGAGCACTAACTTCTCCAAATCCAGAACTTACCTCTCCAGGAGGCGGCAGAGATAGGAGGGAGGAGAGAGACCCTGCTTTTCTTGTATTTCTTATAGGGGCACTAATCCTGTCAAATCAAGGAGGAGTCCCTGTGAACCCCATTTAACCTTATACTCCCTCAGAGGTCCCAAATACAGCTACACTGGGGGGTTAGGATTTCAATGTATGAATTGGGGGGAACACAAGAATTCAGTGAGCAATATCTCTTTCCATATTTTCAATATTCCTCACACCTTTACTAACCAATTAATATATTTATTTTCTGGTAGATTGGATATTAGAATATGAGCACTACAATAATACCTCTTCCTATGTTTTCAATATTCCTCATACCTTTAGTAACCAATTAATATATTTATTTTCTGGTATTGGAATATTACTAGTACTACCTTGACATGTAGCACAAACTAGATTCCTTAAAATGTATTGAATTGAGAGAATGGAGTTTGGATCTGGGTTTTGTTTAAGATACTCAACATATCTAACTTTTTTTTTTTGAGGTTTTCAGATTGATTTGACTAGCACACTATATTATTGCCCCCACGCCTCCCTCTTTTTTGGTCTTTAGGCCTAGAGGGAACATAGAAGCATGGAATGGGGTGTTAGCTTTGATTTTTGAATATTTAGTGTGGAAGTAAAGTACCTATCTCATCTCTCAGCCTATAAAGATAAAATCAGAGCATGAATATGCAAGTTCTTCATAAGTAGCAAAGCACACAAACACAAGGTAGAGCCTTAAAACACACTGCACATAATATGGCAGCATTCCTTTAATTGGACTTTCAAAGCATCTGGTGTGCTGTTAAAATGTCACTTCTAATGTCTTACACTGGACTTACTAAGTTACAGATCTGATAGGGTCCAGGATTTTGCATTCTAACAAAACCCCAGGTGATTCTAATGCACATTAAACTCTGAAGCCAGTGCTCTGTTGAATTGAAATCAATTACATAAAAAACAGCTACCAGTGACACATAATCCTCAACTCTGCAAGGAGATATTAGTTTTTAATTTAAAATAAGCAAACAGTGAAATAGAGCAAACAGCAGGAAGGCCATGGGGTGTACTTGGCTTGCACTGTCTGTGTGATCCACACTCAAATCTGTGCATTTAGTGGTGGTTGAAACTGAATGATTTCAGAAACATGTGGCAGCTAGATATATACAGATTTCAGGTCCCCTCTTCTAGAGGATTTAATTCAATAGGTCTCTGGCCGGGCTAGGAAATCGTGTTTCTCAAATGCTCAAATGATGGTTTAGAGATTTGGGGACAGCCTGTTGAATTATGGTGAAATGCAATGCTGGTCAAGTCAACGCAATTTACAATGTCTTCATGTAAACTTCTGATGTATCGATCTCAGTGTTGAATTACGAATTATGACATTTGTTAGTCTTGATATACAAAGTATAACTACAAAAATACTGACAAAGCTGACTGTAGTCCTTGCATCTTTCTGCTCAACTTCCAACTATGTACATCTACTTGGAATGAAGCCACTTTTTGTTTTGATTTGGGTGGTGCAAGTGACAGCAGGACACTGACAGAGCCTAGCAGTACTGACTGAATGAACTTTGACTTCCAAAGGCTTATTTATTATTATTTTTTAATTTACTACCTTCTCTTTGATTCTAAGGCTTGAGAGGGAATCCAAACACAAAACCTATCACAAACCTAGATGAACACAAAATAGTCTTTATTCAATTCCAGACAAGTGAGTTTAAACACTTCTTCAAACTTTTACATACCCATGTATGTGATAGCCAGTTTATGCTTAATAAAGTAATATCGAAAACATTAAATTGTTTTTCAACACTGAATGCAAGGCATACACAAATTTACATTACAGATGAGAGCTATCATTGCTTAGTTCAAACATGTGCATGGGGAAACATTTTTAAGTTGATAGAAACAACCCAAATATTAGCTGAAAAATCAGAGTGTGATGAAGTAATATTTTAAAGGGCTATTATAAATTGTTGTAAGATGTAGGAATGAGCCTCCAGAGATTTTCAAACATCCTCTAGATTCTTAGTACCACCCTAAAAGCTGGATAGGATTGTGCCCTCCACTCTCTTGAGAGTAAAAAAATGGAGATGGGGTAGCTAATCTAAAATGGGCCACGATCAATTAATATCATAAATTGTTCTAAATCTCAAGTCTTCTTAGTTCACTTCTCACTGAGTCAAGTGGGCTTGGCTGCAAAATATATAACATCCATGGATGAAAAGGATATTATTGTTACATGACATAAAAATGAGTTTAAATATGTTGGCTCTTTGGGCACCAAGAGCCAAAAATTTCCATGTTCTCTAGTTGTACTTCCTATATTCAGAAATTAATGGGCACAAAAAAAGATTCTGCTACCCTGCCTAGTGTGTGTGCTTTTCACCATTGTAGTCCATATTTCTACCTCTTTGATCAATTTCTGGGAACATGATTGATGATAACTGTACAGGTTTCTGAGAACAAAAATAATTCAAAGGCTCTAGACTCTGTTAGAGATTAATTTTAGATAAGGGCCAGAAGTATTTAGGCACATTAATGAAATTTACTTTATGGAATCAACTAGATACATATAATGTTTTCTTGATGTGTATTCATTAAAAACCAATGTAGAACACTGAAGCATAGACAATTATTGTTTTGAGAGCTCTGGATAATTAAAGAGCAATTTCAGTTTATTAGCATACAAGTCTTTAAATTCATTTTGTCTTGCTTACTGATTATGCTACATTATAAAACTCTTAGAGAAGAGTAAGAGCTTCTTAACTCACAGGATAGTTCAGGAGACCCTTCTGGTGAAGAGGTAGTGAGAGAATAAGAGAAAGAAGTTAATTCAGTAACAAAATATTTGTATTTTGACATTACCAATAATTACTCTGTCTTAGCAATATTTGTTACAGCAGCCCAAAAAACCTAATACAATGACACATATATGGATATATCTTCTTAACTTCATTTTAGCTTGTAAGGATCTGAGAATCTCTTTAAAGTCTATGAAAAATATTAAGAGCAGGGCTGTCTACATTATTTTCAGATTTCAGTGTAAAATGAAAATAAGGGGGTTATATTCAAAAAGCAAGAAAAATGTGCCTTTTAAAAAGAAATCGTAGTACCCTTAAGGTACTAAAACATAATGTTTTTTTCCTTTTGTCCAGGCACTTGTCTTTTAACTTGCCATTTTAATTTCTAAGGAAAGTAAAACAAATATTAGCAAGTGTTTTGCCATTCTTTTTTCTACTGTGCAATGCTAGTTTTAAATGCCATTTAACCTGTATGCAGAATCAACAGATTTGCACAATTCTTACTTCATAATTTGTTTGTACATTTACATTTTGTTTTTACCAGAATGGTAGTAATACTGCTCAAAACTAGCTCATTTTTTTTTTTTACTTCACTGCTTGGTACACATATGTTCTAGTAACACTCACCACCTATGACTTTGTGATGTGTAAGGAAGGACTTAAAGGAAAAGGAACTATGGGTCATTCTGCATCTCTTTCTGTGTCATCCTTTTCAGGGGAGATGATTGGCTACTACAGGAAAGTAACAGAAGTGACCAAGAATTCAATAAGCTTCCTTAGTGGTTTCTGTATCTTAGAACATCATCATCTTTTCCCTACATTTGGAATAAGTTTCAGTTTGAAAGTGTGTCCGCTTAGGGGTATTGATGCCTCTGCTTACTTAGTAGTAGATGTATATGTTTACCTTGACTTTCCTTTGAGTCTTGCTGAACTCCCACTGGAGTTTTGTGCTCATGAGACATAGTGGATCCTGAATGCAAATGAAATGGCAAGGACAGGCGACATGCACATTTCCCATTCTCTTCTCCTGTCCCAGCATCTCATTGGACTCCTCTTACAAAACACAAGTTCAAAGCTAAAATTGTTAAATGTTCAAGATGGCAACATCAGAATATTAAAAGAAGTATGAGGACCTCCTGAGCTAGGGACCCTGTGAAGAGAGCATGTGTAGAGGTATGTGTGTGTATGTGTATGTGCACACAGGAACATAATATAACATTTCTGCCTAGAAAATGCAGACCCATTATCACATTTTTACAAGTGTCTGACTTCACAAAAAGAAGAGACAATACTATATTAGAAGGACTGATGTTCAGAAAAGAACCTCATTACTTTTCAGGGAAGGTGGTAAATCTTATTTCTCCCCTCTTTCGACAACCTGAGGAGCTGATACAAAGCAGGTGGGTGCCGGTGCCACTCACAGTGCATTTACAAAGCCACCGAGTTCGGAATTACCCCTCCAAATGTTTTATAGGCAGGGCATATGAGTGTTACAATATCTTAAACATCTGAGCTAGAATATCTATTACCTCTATTTTTATGTTAGAAGGAAAAGGGATGCTAGAAAGGCTCTGTTGCTCAAGATCTTATAACTGTTTACAATTATGTCCTGACTAGTGTCCTTTAGAGCTATAAAGCTAGGGAAGAAAGGGGCTTTAAGGTGATCAAAGGAATGGAAGCTGGAGTTCTCTTAAAATTTAAAAAATAATGCTTTTGGCAATAGCAGTTGCTGTTCAGCAAGGAGTAACATCTTCATTCACATGTGGCTGGCAAAATAAATTGCCTGCATCCTGCCTCATCACCTCTGTTAGGTATTGCTATCATGCAGGGTAAAGATGGGTGTTTTACCCAGGGAAAGGACACTAACATTTGTGTGCGCCGTTTTGGAGTCTTTGCTGCCAGTTGATGCTGTGATAATTACACACAAATATTCATTCAGTCTGCCAACGATTTTGTTGTAATTGACAGTTTCTGACTCCTAGGCTCACTGGAGAATTGTACATTTGGCGCAGCCCAACAAAAGCCAGGAATAGGTTTCTATACATTGCTCTGTCAGGCAGGCATGATTCTGGGATGCTGAAGTCGTTCATCACTGACTTTGCCAGATCAACCCACATGACTCCAGCCAGCATCCAGTTGCAAAAAGGATTATTTTTAAGTTTTAAACTACAGTGGTCATACTCGCAGATAAAACCTAGAAGCATTATGAATTTAGGATTCTAGCAATACTTTTCTTAAACATTTAGCAACTTGGAAGAAAATTTTAAAAATTACTAATATTTATAGGCAGAAGCAAATTATTTACTTCTTTGGTTCTGCCCAATAGTAATTGAAATGCATTCAACAAAGACAGGACCATCACAGTAGGTGGTAAAAGGGCTTTTGTCTCTAAAACAGAGATGGCAAGGTTGGGAGTGTTTAGAGGTTACCTTTTCCTTCTTAAGTTTCAAACTCAACACAGTGTCAAAAACAGACAACATAATGTATTGTTGCTATTCCACAAATGAAGCAGTCCCTGTTTACAATGAGAGCATATGGCAATTTAGAAACATCAAAATATTTGCCATAAACATTCTGGAACAGGAATATTTGTCTAAAGGCTTGACTGATCAGTTGCGTTTTCTATGCTTTATCAAATATTTCTTTTCATGATGTCAGGAAATAAAGGTAAAGGATACGAATGAGCGCGTGCCGTCTCTAGAGGGAACGAGGAGGACTGAAGCGTAGGGGCACAGAAGCCCACACTTACTTTGTTCCCTGCCTTTCCAAGAAGTGGGGCAAATAAACTCTGAGGTCCTTACGAATGTTTGATTGTCTGAGAAGAGGTTTATTACTGTTTCTCTTTTATTATTTGGTGACAATTTCCATCTCATTTCCTTAACTGCATCTAGCCTTAACCCATAGAGTGGACGTTTATGATGACGCCCCATTTTTCTGACATATACTGTGAGCTCAAAAAAAAAAAAGAACTACTACTAGCAATAATTGCTTCATTATGAGGTTTGCTGTTTGTATTCCATTCTTGTCATATACTGTCAAGTCCCCTTTGGACAGGAGGTATGAGAGCAGAGTGGCTAAGAGTAGAGGTGGGGAGATCTTGGCCAGCTCCTGCACTCACTTTCCCTCTCTGAGCATCACAGTCTCATGTGTAAAGGGTTTTCATTTTTTTGCATTTCCTACCTCACAGGATTACTAGGAGCATTACATAAGTTAATATTCCTCTTCAGTACCATCCATGCTTGCTTCACATCATTGACAGCTAGAATTATAATATGAACATATAGAAAGTAAGTTGTAGCTTAAATTTTTTTCTGAACTGTAAAAAGTATCCAAAACTTTGAATTTGGTCCACTGTCTATTCAGTCAGTTGCCTGGCTTGACCATCTTAAGTGTGTTTCTTGCTACTTCTGAAATTGGCTTTTGTTTTCTTTTCCCCTCAATCTCTTCCTGCCTCTTGTCCTTGCTTCCACCCTTATTAGGAGAAAGAAGCTCTTTCCTTCTCCTAATGCCCTACATGGTTTTGTTTGATGCTCTTCAGTGAGTTTGTACTGCTTGGCCCATGTGGTAGTGACAACTCCCGACTTTTTGTTTCCTTAGCCCTTTTTTTTGTACTCTGTTGTTTTTTACATGCTGTTATTTGCTGTAGTTTTCTGAGATTTGCTTATGTAAGTTTCAAAGGGCTACTATTTTCTACATCATACCTTTTAAAACAATGCCAAGTATCTGTCTTTGTATCTATCTGTCTGTGTAGCTGTCTCTCCATTCATCCAGACACACACATTATCTTTCTTTCCTTTTCTTTTCTTTCTTTCTTTCTTTTCTTCTTTCCTTCTATCATCTATCAATCATCTACCTACTTACATGTGCAGTGCTTAATAAACCCTTATTAAACAAATAAACTATCATTAGCATTGTCTCATATAGGAATTAGAATAAAAAAATTTAGACTTGGAAATCTGGTTCTTATTGTACATTGTTATCCTTCTGTCTCTCTGTCTCAGTGTTTCCATAAATGCCATTTACAGTGTTTTAAATTATGACTATATAGAAATGCATTTGAGGGATTTTCCCATTTCTTGTCTTTCTATGTCTTAATACTAATTGTTGGCGATTTCTCTGTTATTTAACCTCAGGTGTTCACCATCTGGCCTGGGCTCAGCAAATGGCTTTTGTTAAGGGTCAGGATCAGATAGTCAATATTTTACACTTTGATGGCCTTATACCATCTTCATTGTCACATATTCTCTTTGTTTTAGTTTTAACAACCCTAATAACACAGATTACTTTTAGCTTGCTATACAAAAACTACAGGCCTGTAGGCCGCAGTGTGTGACTTGGATCTAGATCCCTGTACCTCAGCCTCTTTATGGCTCCATTGCATAGATGGTACAGGACATGCCACTTACTGTATGCTATGCAGTTTTTTAAGGGCAAATTTTCCTTGTGAAAATTATTTAAGGATAGCTGCAAAATGAAATATGACCAACAATGAACTTGAAGAGTATCAGTTTGGTACCAAGCTGTATTACCGTCATTGCTGGTTTAACAACAGTCCCGTTAACCATAATAGTTTGCGACAGATGGCTAATTCATGGATGCCTCACCAATTAACCAGTGTGAATGTCTCCACCCACCCAATTGTGTTTGAACTGAATTTTCCAGGTCAAGTCCTGACATACCTTCAGTCATACTTCTGACTCCCTGGAGGTGGGGAGAGGGGGAATCCAGGCCCTATGTAGGTAACACCTAGAATTTTCCTTGATGGACAACTCAAATGCTGTATCTTTCATAAAGCTTTTCATACACCCACTATTTTTTTTCTGAGTCCTATGACATCTGATTGTAATTGTCATACCTTTTAATACTTTTCTGACTTGAATATTATAGCTATTCAAATTGCACTTTTATCATTTGAGTCAGAGTTTATGCAGGAAGAATTGTGTTTTGTCCCTCATAAATTCCTTAGCACAATGCCTCTCACATGGTAGGTGTTGAAAAATATTGACCTGAATTAAAAATCTACCTGTTCCCAATTAACAGATTTAGTTTTCCTCTGAAGCCTTCTGCTGGCTTTCAAAGAAACAATGAAAAATCTTACTAAATGGTTTAGTGAGAGCCTTTTTCATTCAAATGGAGTCTAAAGAGAAATAGTTTCCTCGATATCTATTTTTCCAGAAGTCTATTTTCTTGGCCGTCTTGTCAGTTTTTATACATTTAAAGATTTCTGAGTTAATAATGAATTTCCAACATCTGGCACTTAAAATTTCAAGTATTTTTAGTAAATTATGCCAGAAAAGGACTTCACAACAGTTAAAAATAATGTAAAAGTGTCTCCTGCTTCATCATCCATTGAAACTTCTGAAGGACTATCGTTGTAGCTCAAATTCTCCATTGGAACTTGAAAGGCCCTAATACTTGTCCTCTCTACTCCCCACTGCACCATAGGTTCACTTCAGATTTTATCTAGGCAGCCATACCTTCATTAGGCCGCCATCAGCAACACACAGGCTTAGCAACAAAGGGCTGGGATTCAAAGAAGATGAGCATTGTGAGGCAGAAAAAGCTATGATTTGATTTCACCGACCCCCACCCCCACTAATCTTTCCTTCCTCTCCCAGAATATGTAACCCTAAACACTCAAGAGTCAGCTGCCTGGGGATGTGGTAGAGTATCAATGTAATTTGAGGGGATTAAAAGAAAACTAATATTTAGAAATGGCCCTGCCAGTAAAGCTGAGAGTGGAATGGGGATGTTGGTGTGTGGGGGAGGGGCACATACTTGTGTGGTTTGGAGACTGTTGGTAGGATCAATTACTTGTTCATTTAAAAGTATTTTTGGTTGAATAATGGGTATTCCTTTCAGTCAAGGTCATACCAGTACTTAGACAAAAGGATTTAAAGTGCCTCTGATGATAGCATGTCATCATTGTTAGCTTAAATTTATATATAAATTTTATATATAAAAATGTGAATGGGGAAGAACATAAAAAATACAAGGAACCAGAGAAGAAAATACACACATAGGTATCATATATATATAGATCCATATCCAGGAAACATCCAGCCATTGTCAACATAATGAGAACAATTTGCATGACATCTATATAACCTGTCAGCCAAGGAGAGTGAACTGGAATGCACATGTGTGGACAATGACACTTTCACTGTACTAGTCAGTGGGTGTGGTAGACATCACTGAGTGAGCATGCGTACTGTGTGACCATTGCATTCAAAATTACTGAGGAAGTAGAGCAATGAATCTGCATCAAATTTTGCTTAAGCTTGAACATTCCTCTGCAGAAACTATTTGGATGGTTCAGCTCTGGCCAACTGATGATTGACAACTTCATCATGACAGTGTGCCTGCTCAATGGTCCTGTCTCATGCAGAGGTTTTTGGTGAACATCATATCACCCAGCTGACTTAACCTTAATACAGCCCAGATCTGGCATCCTGCAACTGCTGACTTTTCCCAAAACTAAAATCACCTCTGAAAAGGAAGAGATTTCAGACCATTGACAGATTCAGGAAAAGACGATGAGGCAGCTGATGGTAATTGGGGGAGTTGTGTGAGGTCCCAAGGTGCCTACTTTGAAGGGGACTGAAGCATCATTGTCCCTATACAGTATCTTATTCAAGAAATGTCTCTATTTTTCTGGACACTTTCTGAAAAGACCAATATATATTTATTTTCATACATATATTGAGAAAGAGAGAAATAGAGATTAAACTTGAAACCCAAAATATCACCTCCTTCCCCAGCCCCCAATAATAGCAAATTCAAATCTAAAGCTCAATTGCTAATGTCAGTAAGTTTGTCCTTGGGTTTGGTAATCTGTCACTTTGACTAATTTAGTTATAAACAACAATACTTAAAATTTGCCCCATCAAAAGGGTACTGAACTGAAGATGACATTAATGAAATGAAGATAAAAAGTTTGTTGTTACGAATGTAGAGAGGTGTGTTGTTTTAGCTGTAGAAGGCTGATACAATCCTAGGACAAGGGAAAACTCATATGGTGGCATGGTTTAAACTGGAGCCTGTGACTGGGTCTTCTGTTCTGATGAAAGCACAATGGCTGCCCTGGAAGAGAGAAGACCCCTCTGGGAATAGCTGGAAATGTGGATAGGCCAAGAGGCTGTAAAGTTCCCCTCACCACCCCTCAACTTGAGACAGGTTTTCTCCTATTGGTCTCCTTCCTCTCTTTCCCTAGAACATTTATTTTAGAAAACTTGACGTTGTAAATTTATTGGCCCTTACAGATGTAATCACCTCCCAGCCTGTTGACATTGAAAAACCAGGAAAAATTTCTCAGGGACTGGAAATGATCTCTCTGAAATGTAAACATGGAAGGAGATGGCACCCTATTTTCCAGTGTCTACCAAAGGGTAGGGGCCTAACTTCCATGGGCACCAATTGACAAACACAGGCTACTTAACCACAGAGAAAAACACGGGCAAACTCAGTATACTTCAAAGTTCTGGGCATATCCCATTGATCCATTTCCACCTGGCATCCTCCACTACTTTTCACAAGCTTGCCCCAGCACATAAAAACCTCCTGGTATTGTTGGTAATAGTATTGAAATAAAATTAACTTCTGTCTGCTCATCTGGTCCTGTGTGATTTTCTTTGAAAAGCAGTCACACCACCTGCCAACATATATGTCTGAAGAGTGATTTTGCATCATGGAAAAATAGGATACTACATTTTTTGCAACTGGGCTTTAAAAGCAATCTTATTTTGGAGAGCTTGGCATATTTATATTGCATTTAAATCAAAGTTGCATGTGGGTGGGGGCTGTGGGAGTATGCATGTGAATGTGTGCTTTTTAGCAGTACCTGGTTGCTAGAAAAATCACAGTAAAAATTTTTAACATTTTACTTTTCCCCCTCTGGGGTCTGTTTCCTAGACCTTTTCTTTCTCTCTCACTCTGAAAATGTAGTACAGAGGAGCTGTCTCTGTTAACAGCCACTTAACCCTCACTGGGAGGTAGATGTCTTCTTCCCACGTCACAGTTGGTAAAAAGAAAGCTGGCTTCATCACCAAACTAGAATATTATCCAACTGCTTGGAGAGGCTTTTGTACATCCTGGCAATGCTTTCTTGACTTTCAATCATAAAGGAAAAGGAAGACATATTCCAGCCAAATATTCTTACCTTAAATTGCCTCTGGAGATGGCAGGTGGATCTTCCCATGAATGTAGGGGAACTCCCCGGTGTACTTACAGCAGTTTGTGCGGGCAAAGAGAGAAGGAGATGTTTGACTAAAGTGGCTCTCCCAGCAAATATAGGAGAACAAGGTTTATTTGACCATCTGGAATTTTCTGTTGGTGGTCATCCAAAGGAAGTAAAATTTGTCCATCTGAGGTGTCATGTAAAGAGTGTTTTCTTCAGCTTTTTGCTTTCCCTGTGACAAACCAGTGACTTTTCCCAAGGTGCACATTTGTCCTTGTGGGGTTAGATGTAGATTCTAACCTTGTGAGCAGGGTGGAATGCGAGGATGACTGGAGGGAAGGACACTCTGTTTTGGGACTTCTCTTACACAGAAAACTTGGAGAAAGTAGACAGACAAGGAAGCAAGTCATTTTTTTTTTTTTTAATCCGAATTAGTATTTACATCCTACCTATGGTATGATGAGGACAAAATGAAAGAAACATGGAATATATCTTGCCTTTTCATGGAAAGTGTCAAAAAACCCAAAACCCTGTTGTTTGCCTAAGTGACAGTGGATCTAATTCAAAATTGTCACATGCAGTGCAGCAGAAATGATGTGTGTGAATTCCTTCTGTCAGCTAAACCATTTTATATATTGGGTTCACCTGTAAGCCAGTCCACTTGTGGTCCATTTCCTCTGTTATTTAGTTTAAAGTTGAGGGCAAAGATAAAATCAACTTAGAAAGGAAGATGACAATCTGGTAAATAGCTTTTCTCTTTTAAGCAATGGAAGAGATACCAAGGGTCAAATTCTAAGTATTTAGAATTTGCCTACCAGAAGGATGGTCCATATAATCAAGTGGACCTAAGAAAGACTGACCTCTCCACCTTTTCAGCAGCAGAACATGAACTTGTCCGGGTTGGTGGCAGGAAGGCTCAGGGAGACCCATGCAGGTGGCTCTTTGTTTCTCTGCTTATGGAAAACTCAGAGGGACTTTGTCTTCTTTCAAAGGAAAATATCCCTTATGAGAGGAGATGAACAGAGTAGAAAAGATAAAACTTTATATATTGATGAGTGTATATACAGAAAGGGTAAAAGTTTGGTCCTTAGGTATTATTTCTTTAATTAAACAGCATGGTACTTTTCCTCCTGAACCTAATATTCCAATAATTGACCTATTTTAACATTTTTACTTCTTTCTTGCACAGATTAACTTATTGTATAGATTTAATTATTTCTTGAGTCCCTTTTTACATAATGGCTATCCCAACTAGTTTGGCCTTCAACGAATTAACTAATTCATTGATATTTTGAAAAAATTGTTGAGATTATTGTATATCAACACTGTGCTAGGTACTGTCAGAAACTCAGATAACTTTTCTTACACTAAATTCTTACACTTGTAAGGTACAGCCATTATCATCTGATTGCGAGTGTTGATATTGCTTGCACTTATACCATATATACTATTTGGCTTTCCAACTAAATTTTAATTTCTGAGCCACTAGTGCTTAATAGTTTTATTAAACATCCCATGGAACCTAAAATAAGGTAAAGAATATAGTGGATATGTAGTTAATTTCTTTTGATTGATTCTCCCCTTTGGTCACCTTTGAGAGTATTCTCTATTTTGAGATACAATGTTTTTGCAGTTTCGGCATTGCCAGGCTATTTTTTCCTAAGCTGTTTCTTCTCTTTCAACTTGAGCTCTGATCCTGGCTTCATGTGGAAAAGATGTCCAATCAGACCTAAGTGAAGGGTTGGGAATTTTGAGAAAGGCCAGCACATGTGAGAAGAAAGCCTGAGCTCCCATCAGGATGGAAGTAGCACATTAGGAGGAAGGGCAGGCCAGTGGACTGGATCACTTGCTGCACCGTCCTCCCTCCATGCCTCATCTTGTTAAGTGGCAATTCTAGAGTCATTCTGTGACTCATCTTGTTCACTGCCCTCTATGGCCAACCCTCTCTGCTCTCCTGGCCCCAATTCCTTGCTTCTTCTTCAGGCTTTTATCCATACAGCAGCTAGTGGACTTTTAAAATATAGACCGTTTTTATGTCACTCTGTTCTCAAAGAATATCTTTGGCTTGGAGATCACAGTTGAAATTCCCACCCCTAAGAAAAAAGCTTGGTTTATAAGTCCCCTCATGAACCAGACCTTGTCAATCACAGCAACCTTGAATTCAGACTTTCCCCCTGGCTTTTCCATGTGAGCCACATTGTCTTCCTGCTGCTCTTGAGGGCACCAGTGTTATTCACACACCAAGGCTTTTGTCTTGACATTTCCTCTGTTCCAAATGCTTTCATCCTAGCTTTTCAAATGCTCTATCACTCATTCCATTTAGTTCTGTGCTTAAATATAACCTCCTCTGATAGGCTTTGCTTATTCACATATTTCAATATAGGCATTCTCTTTTTCTTTACTCTGTTGCTTTTAAAATTTCTTTGTAACACTTATGGCTACCTGAGATTATATACATTATTTACTTACTTAGGCTTCTTCCTCTAGAATGTCAACTAAATGAATATAGATGCTTTTTTCCTTTTCCTTTTCATCACAACCACAAATAATCCTGGCATGTAATAGGTACTAAATAAAATTTGCTGAATGAATTAATAAAGAAAGTAATGAATACTGCAGCCATTTCTTGGGGCAGGTGTTCAGTGCTGGTAAACTTGTCTTGATTTGGTTCATGCCGTTTATGTTTGCTAAACTTAATCTGGTGTGAATGTCTTTTTAGAGTTAGGCTCTTCTTTGGATCACCTCTGCATTAGGCATGGGGAGTCACAATCTACTCAAAGCTGGACAGAAGTAAAGAAATTACTAAATCATACTGCAGAGTATCATAGACTTTTAGCTGAAACAGTAATTTTTTCAATTTGTAAGTGACAAAATGAGGTCAAAATAATACAAAATAATAGCTGGCAGTACTTGTATATTCTTGATTGTCAAGAATTTTTGTGTATATTAAATCATTATCTTGTTACCTCTATAAGGTAGGTATTATTATGTTTTATATTTTCTGTATAAGGAAAGCTCAGGTGTAGATTTATCACAACCACTTAAGTAATGTTATTGCTTTAATTCCTTCGGGGCAGACTACTTCCATCTAAAGAAATGGCTTTGCAGATAAATCCAAACCAGCTGGGCTAATTACTAGATGAATAAATCACTTTTATTCTAAGAACCTATTTTTTGTTCCTATTCAACAGATATTATACTATCCACTTCGTAGCATTGATAAAAGAGAAATCATGTTGTAGATAGTCAATTATTAACTATTTCACCCAACCCTTCAGTCCCATTTTTGGATATTATCACAGTTACTTTCTTCCTAAGGAAAAAATAAATATTCCACAGGTAGCTGGGGCAGGGGTGGGGGGATCCAAGCTAAGTCATCTTACCCTTGTTATCTGGTGAGATATAAACATGATTTTCCTAGAACTGAATTTTGAATTTGTTTCTTACCAATTGCTGTGGCAGTTAATGGGAGAGACATATCATCAGTTTTGGCAAGAACCAACCCTCCAACTGGAATCAATAATCCAGTGAATCATTCCACATACTTTATTTTCAATGTAAGCACTGAAGAGAAAATGGAAGCTTGACATTTTTCTTTTAAAGCCATGCACATTGCTGATTTTTTCATGGGCTTGCTGTGCATATATGATTTTTAAAATGAAAATACTATTTGTGTGAAGAGAGTGATCAAGGTGACAGCAACAGATTGTCACTGCAGTGGTTTGGGATGTCAGCCATTCTTAAGCTAAAAGGACTGATGTCACAATTCAACAGGATACCTTTAATTTTACATTCATTGTCATCTTTCATTTACTCTCCCATTTTGGAAATCTTTATCAACTTGGCTGATCAGACTGTGTTTGATTCCTATGGAGAAATGGTCTTTTTTAAAATTTGGGATCCAAGAGGAAGGTAGAGGAAATTTGTATTTTGACTTCAAAGTATTTGAAAACTTGATTGTTTTCATCTGCTGTGCCTTTGATATGTCATTATTGTAGGCAGCACACTAAAAAGACTACTTTGTGTACTTTTTTCTGAGTCTTGATCAATGAAGGAAACTTAAAGTACTTTTTAAAAATAGTCACACATGATTAATATGAAGAAATCAATTGAGTCTGTTTGTTTGTCCTTATTACAAGACTATATTTGACCTTGGAAATAGAAACAAATATGTTTCTTTAATGTTACTTCATATGACACAATCTCAATTATATTTGGGGTATGATTGGACATGTCTTTGGTACCTACTGTAACTATCACAGCTGTTGGGTACCCCACACATAAGTTGGAGCAGGCCATCATCCATAGGCTATTGTTTGCCTCAGAAATTCTCAAGGTAAAAAATTCAGGGTGGAAAGGGACCAATAAACCTATCCATTTGCCAGATTTCCATGAGAACATGACCCGAAAGAGAGAAATGTACTTTTAAACTATTGGGCACGTAAAAGTATCAAAATCAAGTACAAATAGGACATTACGAAAACCTCAAAGGACAAGGAAAATAAACAGTATAGTAATTTGATGCAAATAATACATTTAAGTGTGGGAAACAGAAGGCCTGTTTTGTTGTTGTTTGTTGTTTTTTAAAAGTGGCATTTGTGGATTTTTGTTATCAGCACTTTCAAGCAGCCTTAGCAGAAAAAACAGTCAACATTTTCATCTGATTTTTTTGACTGGTGTGTTCTAAAGTTCTTGGAGGTAGATCATCCTGGGAAAATTCAATCAACTTAGTAGCTCTCAAAATGTAGAAATCTTCATCACCCAATTTTGCTGGGCTTGACTGTAATTCTGATTCCTATGAAAATTTCTTGGCTTGGGAGAAGACATCATGAAGGAAGCAAGCACATTATCCAATAAATTCAGAGCTCTCTTTTGTTAATGTCTATGTAGCCCACTGAGGGTAAATTATAATAACTAAGACTTGGCCCTTAACTGAAGCCAATCTGCAAATAGTTCTGATATGAAAACTCTTATATTATTTAGGGCACCTTAAATTTCCTAGGAATCCATAGGTCAAGAAATCCCCAGGTATAGCAGTCATGGATTATAGAAATGTTCTTTCTATACATAAGCTTGCTTTGCACAAGTGCTGTGCAATTAAAGAATAACACGACATAGAATTACAGTGTCATATGCTATTGTCATTCTCACTAGTTACACTGCAGAGCTTTAGGTTCAGCCACTTTTCTATTTTGCATGATGGTTTCTTGATGGTGGTTGGTGATTTTCTGTGTGTTAAGTTTTGAGTTATACTTACACCACTCTCCTCCCATTCCTTGTGTATTTACATAAAGATTGCAAACCACAGATATTTGACTCTGCTCTTTCACTGGCTGGATCATGGCATACAGAAGCCATGTAGCATTAAATGGTCTCTGAGTGAAGGTTATGTCATCCTGTCAAACCATGGGGTCACTGTGTCTCATTATGTCACATCATATCATGCCTGACATAGACACATTGCTCAATCTTGGTATCTGGGAGTAATGGAGAAGTGAGTCTTCACAACAACAGTTGGATCAGTGCTTTCAGAAACAGGAAATAGAGAAGATTGACCTTACAATTTTGTTTTTTCACTCCTGCAGGTACAATGACCCCTGTTGAAAGTTGTGCATAAAAATTCATTCAAAGCCCTGGCTGGTGTGGCTCAGTGGATTGGTGCTGGCCTGCAAATCCAAAGGTTGCTGGTTTGATTTCCCAGCCAGGGCATATAACAAGGTTTCGAGCCAGGTCTCCTGCCAGGTCTTAAGCTGGAGGCAGGTGAAAGGCAACCACACATTGATGTTTCTCTCCCTTTCTTCCTCACCTCTGCCCTTCTATCTAAAAATAATAAAATATTTTAAAAAATGCATTCATATCTCAATGGAAAAGAAAGCATCTGTACAAAACAGGAGTTTGCTTTCTGCATTTTCCTCACAATCCTGAGGCAATGTCCCTACTGTGTTGATTACTGTTTTTGGCAAGATCTAATTCCTGGAACCAAGTATTAATCTCAAGGATTTTATTGCAGGAGTGAGTTACATAATAGTTATTAGGGATTTGCAATGTGACAATCAAACTAAGACTATTCAAGGAGAGCTAGACTAGGCCATTGAGAGATTATTTCTGCAAAGTGTCTCCACTGTAAAATCAATCCAACCTGATACATTAGGTGATTTTTATTTCTCTTTGCCTGGTAACTTTGGAGTGTTAAGTCCATAGCTTGAAGTACTGAATACATACTTCTGATTTTTAATCTTGCCTTGACAATGAACTCTTAGTTCCTCAGTGTAAGTCCTTGGAACCCGTTAGGCCCACCTTTACTTATCCATCTTTAAGGCTGTTTCATATCAAAAGCTAATAAAAACAATCTGAGTGAAGTAAAATTCTTGAAAATTAATGAAGATAGTTCATATTGTCCAAATAGTTTCTTTTCTTACTCCCCAAAGAGACCCGGAAACCTACAAGAGTGTGAGATAGGCCATGTGTTCTCTCTCACCATTAGATTATGAAGCTTTTATTATGGAGAGGTATAGAATGTGGCAATTGTAATCTGCCTCCCCAGAAGTTTAGGAAGTGTTCAGTAGAGGTCTTATCATGGTCATCAACAGAATTAACACTGTGGAGACAGGAAAGCTTTCCTTAGTGTTCTCAGCCTCCTGTTCAGTAATCTTCTGTTCATTGTAGATATTTAGTGTTCTTTAGGCTTCTCTTTTATTCTCTACCAAAGCTTCCTTTCCTAGCTATGCCTGACAAATTAATATGCTATTATTCTTATGTGTTTTAATAGGAATCAAAATCTTAAGCTCAGAATTGTAATAATTGTCATTGGCTACATGGAGGAATACACATAAGGAAATAGTAGACAGAATTAGACTGGTTAACCCTGAATTCCAAGGGCACAGGGTGAGCTTTTGGGGGTTAGGGAGAATGGGGAAAAATCCATCAATGAGTCAAGAAACTCTCTCAAGCTTGTGTAGCAGATTGATATAGCATAGTGGATGTAGGGCATGGGATATACTAGCTAACATAATACCTCAAAACATAGTCAACCTAACAAAAATCAACCTTAGCTAACTGCATCTGAAATTTTTCACCAATTTGTTATATTCAGTCATCTGAGCAGTCCCATGCCTGAGTCCTCACTAAATCCGCAAGTGTGGAAAGGGAGTTGAACAGGATGTTAGAGTGAAGACTTACCTATGGAATGGCTGTATAAACTGGAGATTTGTCTAGAAAAAAGAAAAATTGGGAAGCCATAAATCTTGTCACCTAATGGCTGAAATGAGGGCCATAACGTGGAAGAAGCTGCAGCCTTGATCTTTGATCAGAGAGCAGAGCTGGGATGGGTGCATGGAAGTTAGTGGGTGATACCTAAGAAAAGCTTTCTATCAGTGAGGGCTGTGCAGTGATGATGGGCACACCCTTATTTCAGGGTGCTCCCGTCTCTACAGTGTGCAAGAAGAGGCTGGTGGAATGCCAACAGAGAGGACAGTTTAACATCCTTTCTGAGACTGTGGCTGTTAGTGACTTTGATTTTTTCAACTGTTTTTGCTCCAAAATTTCTCCTTTTGAGGAGACCGCTGAGTTTTTGTCTTGAGATAAAAAGGAAATAAATGACGGTGATGTCTCTAAATCATCTAGTATGTACCTCTTTTTCCCTAATCACTGTCTTTTCTTGACTCAGAAAGAAAACATGTTGAAGAAAATTGAGTAATTGAATAGGATGTGCTGACTAATACAGAGGCATTTCTGTTGGGTCAGAAATATTCAACTAGGCAAAGGAAAATTTATAATATGACTAACAACCACAGTTTATTGAATATTCTTATTGTATGCTCCCCAAACTATTGCTGACCACAATTTCTTTGTACTTCTATTTTTACTCATTTTAAAAAAGCAGTGTGAGGCTCCAGCTGCTAAGCCAGGAATGCTTCTATTCACTGGCAGCATTTTCCCTTGTTGGCAGAATCCACAGGCTATAGCTTTGAAGGTTTTTTTTTTTTTTTGAGTTACTGTGGTGTTTGTCATAGTTCATGCAAAGATAAGTTGATTGGGTTGTCTAGTTGGTTCCAGATGCTTTTGGCTTTAATGCTCCATCAATTCTCTTTGAAAATGAAGTCCTGGGCCAATTTCATTTCTCAAGGGACACTTTCAGGTGACTTGTTCATGATCCAAAGGTAAGATAATTTTCTGATGTCCATATGTTTTCTCTGGAACATCTTTTGGCATCCTCAAAACTGGTGTATTTTTTCCCCCTAAGTGGACAACAGATTGTCATTAGAAAAGGTCTTAACTTCAGGAGTGTTAAGAGTTTCTGAAAGTGAAAGTCAAGAAGTATGAACTGGTTTTTAAGCATTTTGGGGCAGTAAGTTCCAGATCACAGGGCTATAGAATCAGGCCCAAGACCAAAAACTGGGTGTATGGTTACTTTTGCATCATGGTTATAGTAGATAAGGGTTTGTAAAGTAGAAATTAGCCTCCTTTTATTTTTAATTTAAAAGAAATTATTAAAAGTAACATCCATTTTACAAATTTCATCTCCATGAACTTACTTTCAATCATTCTGTGACAAGACACACAAGAGCTGGGTAAATTAGTGATTTGATCATAGATTCATTGGAATTAAGGCATTAGAAAGAGAAGGGATTCATGGACATGGACAACAGTGCGGCGATTGTCAGGGTTGGGGAGATGGTTGGAGGTGGAAGAGTGAACAAGGGGGATAAATGGTTATGGAAAAAAATATGATAAAAATATATTTAAAAAAATGTCAAGCATCCAATGCAAATAAAGAATCCCTGTTTTTTACATTTGTTTTCCAAAAATAATGCACCCAACTAGAAGAGAGAATGTCATGGTTGAGCAGCAGGACAGCTCTGAGAGCCAAATTCTGAGCTTTCCTGAGAGGGTCTCAGTGGGACATTGCACCCTTTAAATAATGGGCTTATTCCAGGGGAGCTGCGGAGTCTCGATTCCCCTTCACCACCAAACAAATGTTTCTTAAGCTTGAGGGGGAAGAGATGTTTGGACTCACTCTATACAGTCCTGACTAAAGTGGCTTGCCCCTTGTATGTGAGAGAGGAGGAATGATAAAAAGCCCTAACTAGAAAGGTATTTAAGAAAATCACATAAGCCTTCACAATGATGCTTTCATTCCCATAAGGAACAAAGATGAAAATGACAGTGCAGATTTATACTTTTGGATGATGTTGGGGAGCAAATCATTCTTCCATCTTTTTCTAGTTTAATCATAGCAATTGAATTTTATGAAAAACTGAAACGAAGAAGCGGTGAGAACAAGGAGCCATCTGTCAGCTACCTGTTCTTTTCACTCATCTAGTCACAGCTCAGCCTTTGCCTTTCAGGGTTGTGAGCATTCCAGACATTGTTTCCAAAGATGTCTATGCAGCCTTTGTCAGAAATCAAGCTGCTGGACTGAAATGCTGAAATAATCAACAATGATTAAAGTTAGACAGTATTTTTAGAAGGGGGAAGGTGCCATCTTGGTACTCAATGTACAGGATCTAGAATATCCATTTCAACACACCTAAATTTGATATTACCCTCATTTTACAGATAAAGTAATTGAGGCTGGATAAATTGCTTAAGTTCAATTGGTAAATTCAGAGCGGGGATTTGACTCAATTTGACCCTAGGCTGACTCTAAAATGTTGCTTTTTCCAGTGCCTCTCTTTTGTTTTTGGTGGACAAGATTAAAAGACTCCTAGGCATACAAAACTATGCACAATCTTGTCCTGTTTACTGTTTCTAGCTTTTCCTGTGTCATATCCCTCTGGCATCCCATTCTGAAGGCAAACAGGTCCACTTGAAATTCTCCAAATTTGTCATTTTTCTTTATTTTTAAAAATAATACAACTCATTCTGATATGCCCTTCCCATCCTCCATATGCTTACATAGTAGGAGATGCCTACTTGCCTTTCAAGGTTCAGATCAAGAATAAACTCCTTGCCAAGGCCATTTTGACGTGGGTGTGTGTGTGTAGCTCCATCCAAGCATTTTCCTTTCAGCCTCCTCTCTGTATTGAATGTCTATTGCTGCAAGTATAACTTTATTGCTGCAAGTATAACTTAGTTCCTTCTTTACTTTTCTATGTTCCATGACTAGGCTATAACCTGCTGGTGAACAAGGTTTGCCTTATTTCTCTTGGCAACACCAGGATCTAGCATTGCGCATGGCTCATAGTCAGTTCTCAGAGACCTTGGGGAAACTAATACATTGAGAGTGAAAGCAAAACCTCTAATCTAAATCAGAAAGGACACGAAATTGGCCATAATCTAAAGCAATAAATCAGTAATGAACTGAATAGTTTGAACTTTACGTATTATAGTAATAATACTATCCTGTTTGCAGGAGAATCTATATATATTTACTCCACAGAATATATTCTAACGTTGCCTTTCCAAGTAACTATATGAACTGCCATGTTTCTATGAATGAACTTAAATGTGGGTTGAGAAGAAAATTGGGTAGCCTAAAACAGTGGAGAAAATAACAGGTTCATTTCTAATAAAGTGGATGAGATACTATCTTAATAAGAACTTGGCTCTAATTAATGGAGTTGATGAAATGTAATATTTTCTTTTTTTATTTGATAATCCAGTGGCTATGTTTAATAGTATTTCTTTGTAGATAAACATTAGTGATTTAAAAAGAAAAATTTTATTCATTATTTTTAGAGAGATGGGCAGGGAGGGAGGAAGAAAGGGAGAGAAACATCAATGTATGGATGCTTTTCACCTGCCTCCTGGCTGGAGACCTGGCTTGCAACCTGGTTATGTGCCCTGGCTGGGAATTGAACTAGTGACCTTTGGGTTTGCAGGTCAGCGCCTATCCACTGAGCCATCAGGCAGGGCCAAAAATGTAGTATTTTCTCATGTTCAGTATCAATTTTTAAAATTATATTTTATTGATTATGCTATTATAGTTGTACTCATTTTCATTTTCCCTCTTTGCTCTCGTCCATCCAGCACCCCCATTCCCTCAGGCAATATCCACATCATTGTTAATATCCATGGGTCATGTGTGCAAATTCTTTGGTGATTCCATTTCCTACACTTTACTTCACATCCCCATGACTATTCTGTAACTACCTACGTATTTGTACTTAATCCTCTCACCTCTTCACGCATTCCCCTACACCCACTCCTATCTGGCAACCATCAAAACATTCTTCCTATCCATGATTCTGTCTCTGCTTTTCTTATTTGCTTAGTTTTTAAAAAAATACTCAACTATTGATATGTTTTTATTGCCATTTTATTGTTCATAGTTTCAATCTTTTTTTCTTAAATAAGCTCTTTTAACATTTCATATAATAAAGGTTTGGTGATAATGAACTCCTTTAGTTTCTCTTGCCTGGGAAGCTCTTCATCTGCTGTTCGATTTGCAATGATGTCTTTGTTGGGTATAGGAATCTGGACTAGGTCCCTGTTTTTCATGACTTTGAATATTTCTTACCAGTCCCTTCCAGTCTGCAAAGTTTCTTTTGGTAAATTACCTGACAGTCTTATGGGAATTCTCCTGTAGGTAACTAACATTTTTTCTGTTGCTGTTTTTAAGAGTCATTTTTTATCATTAACCCTTGGCAAATTAATTATGATGTATTTTGGAGTGGGCCTCTTTGCATCCATCTTGTTTGAGACTCTCTGTACTTCCTTGACTTGCATGTCTATTTCCTTTGCTAAATTAGGGAAGTTTTCTTTCATTATTTTTTCAAATCAATTTCCAATATCTTTGTCTTTACTTTCTAATTCCCTTATCATGTGAATGTTGGACCTCTTGAAGTTGTCCCAGAGGCTGCTTACACTATCCTCGTTTTTTTGTTTGTTTGTTTTTTTTCCCTTCTTGTTGTTCTAATTGGTTGTTTTTTGCTTGCTTACATTCCAAATCATTGATTTAATTCTCACCTTCATCTGCTCTACTGTTGTTTCCCTATAAATTGTTCTTTATTTCAATTAGTGTGTCCTTTGTTTCTGACTGGATGTTTTATGCTGTTGAGTTCCTAAGTTCCTTAAGGATCCTTATAACTTGTGTTTTGAACTCTGCATCCAATAGATTGCTTATCTCCATTTTGTTTATTTCCTTTTCTGGAGTTTGATTTGTTCTTTCATTTGGGCCATGTTTCTTTGTCCCTTCATTTAGGTTTAGGCAGGCTTTCTATGTTTTGTTTTATTTTTCTATGTATCAGGTAGAGCTGCTATGACTCCCTGTATTGGTGGTGTGGTCTAATGTTATAGGTGTCCTGTAGGGTCTAGTGGCACAGGTTCCCCCTATCAACCAAACTGGGCACTCTTCATAAGGACTAAGTATACCCTCCTCTTATAGTTCAGTCAATGGGAAGGATTTACCCAGGCCAGTCAATTGCAAGGAATGGCTGTGACCAACCTCCAACCTCTGTGGAGTATCAGTTGTACAGGGGCTGGGTAGTGGTGCTCAGATGGGGTCTGTATCTGTCCACTGGGTGCGCAGGTTCTTGGGTTTACTGGGTGGTGCAGGCTAAGGTCAGCCATCCTGTCTGAGCTATAAAGCAACCTGAGATGCTGCTACTTGTGTTGGGCTTGGAGATGCCCAAATGAAGTCAAACTGTGGATCTAGGCTAGCTGCTGTTAGTGCCAGGCCTGGGGCAACTTAGCAAGAGATATGGGGACTGGGGGCTCACTGAGGCCAGTTGTTGTTTGTTTGAGAAGGTGTAGGAAGTTGTGCGTCATGAGCCAAGACCAGTTGTTCATTTGGAGAAGCCACTGTTAACAGCTTGGGTGGGCCTGGAGGCTTAGGATCTCCTGGGTGGAGCAAACAGTGTTAGCCAGGTTGATGGAGTCTCAGATATGGCACCAGCCTGCTGGCTCTGTGACTCTGTTGGGGGAAGATTCAGAAAAGGGACAATGTCTTCTGCCCACCATTCCATCTGGAAGAAGGCTGTCCCCTAGCTCTTGCCTTGATGCCAGATACTTCAATTCCTCTCTATATACCACTGGTGCCTTGCAAGCTGCTACTCTGGTGCTGGAGCTCAGAGGGAGTGAGTCTGTGTAACTCCATGTGGGGGTTCTTTAAGGGGAACTGCTTGGGACTCCTTTTTTCAGGGGGCACTCCTGAAGTTTCTCCTACCAACTCAGTTCTTGCTGGTTTTTATAGATTTGGAGGATTTTTTCCTTTTTTCTTACTGGTTTTTATAGACAGAAGTTATAGGGGACTTATCTTCCTGGCACTGGAAACTCAGGCTGGGTGGCCTGGTGTGGGGTTGGAATACTTTGCTCCTGAAATATCCTTCCAGAATTTTTAACCACCGCCTGTGGATGTAAGACCAGCCCATTCCCCATCTCTGCCCCTCCTACCAATCTGGGTGGATGTGGTTTCTTTAATTCCATAGTTGTCAGACTTCCATTCAACTTTCTGTTGGTTCTGAGTGATGGCTGTTCCGTAGTTTAGTTGTAATTTTGATGTGGTTGTGTGAGAAGGCAAGCTGTATTTACCTATGCTGCCATCTTGACTGGAAGTCTCATGAAATTATATAACATGAACCAATATAATGGCAAGCACTTCAGAAAATCCAAAAATAATTTGTTAAATAAATGAGATTCAATTAAAGAAAAACATTTAGAAAAATCAAGCATCATCTTAAACTTGGTGAGCTGAATTGTCTGTATTTAAATGTGTTCATAATTTATTTTTCTCATCTTTCTGTATTTAGCTCATTTGAAAATCATCTATGAGTTGTAGCTGTTACCTAAGTCATCAGTGTTTCTCTATATCTGAGATAATAAGAATCAATTTGGCTTCCCAAATTAAGCATAATTAATTTGTATATAAAGTTCCTTGCTTAAGGGCAATGAGGTAATTGAGAAAGTATGGTCATAAACTTTGGGTTTTTGAGAAATCATGATCCTTTTTTTGATTGTGTCTTCTCTTACACAACTGTTATGAGTGCAACTTTTATAATCCACTATTGGATAATCTATATTCTTTAGATCCATACTTATACAATTGGAGTTGAGTATATAGACTCACAAATGACAGTTTTTAACTGGGAAAAAGTAGATTAAGTAACATCAGAGCATAAGCACCATTTTCCCCTTGGCTTTTCCACGTCTCGGATTTAGGAATGGGATCCGAAAGACTGGAGTATGTCCACGCAATGAAGGATGGATGCTGGCACTCAGCAGCGTGGACATCTTCCTCACACATGGCTTTCTAAATATGGACAAGTTACTTTAACTTGATAAATGGTTCTCAGGCATTGTTAGAAGCATGTTTATCTAGTTCAGCCTATCAAATTGTATTTGACCTAATTTATATCTGCTAACATTTAATGATAGTGGTGATGGTGCCTTAGTATTTGTAGTTTATACTTCCTTAATTAGTCCACATATGTATGAGTATTCTTAGCACACTCTCTTTTCTGTTTTTCTATCTCATTCTTTTCCATTCCTTTGTATTTTAGTACTTTTCTCTTCTTTCATTCACCCAGTCAGTCAACAGTCAATAGTGAAGACTGACCAGGTATTGATCTCCTCAAGTCTCTGCCTGGGACCAGACCACCTATGTTTTCTCTTCAAGGAAGACAACTATGCCTTGGTTGAAAATCCTTTGTTCTCACCCTTGCTCCTCTTTTCTTTATGCTACCTCTCCATCCTCTCCTTCCTGAAGTTGTAAATGTTATCATTTACTGAGCAGATATTATGTTCCAGGCTTAGGATTAGTGACTGCATATGTGCTACTATAATAATTCAAACAACCATCCTATGAAGCAGAATGAATTTCATGAGAAAAATAAGAGTCCAGAGAAACTTGCCCCAAAGTTTAGAGATGTAAGTAGGTGAACAGAATCTAGTTATGTCCAACTCAAAGTCCAATTCTATTTTATTTTCTTTAATATATTTTAACTTAATTTTTAGGATCTATAAGTTTTGGCAGATCAAGACAATGAAGCCATTATGAGTTTTTAAAATATAAATATGACATATTTACTGTTGATTTGGCTTTTAGAGGGATAACTTTTCAAAATAAATTTGTAGTAAAGTAGGGAATGCACATATAAGAGTGATTACTTTCAGAATTCTATTGAGGGTTTATACTTTGATAATTAAAACATTAATATGGAGTAGTAATAGGGAAAACTAAGTATTTTGAGGTCACTTAGTTTCCTTTAGAGCAATAGATCATTTAAAATGGATCTATTTAATAGAGACCTTTACAAATTGAACAAATGCAGAGCTTTTTTCCCAGCCCAACTAGAATGTCAGCCATTTGCATTTGGAGTTTGAATGATGGGGCTGTCATTTAACATGGTATTTGAAACCTGTGAATTCATGGATGTGCACTTCTAAATTACAAAATGAGGAGAGAATGGTTGGCTTATCAGGAAGATATGGAAATTGTCTTCAAATTCTTCCCCCTAAATGTCCTAATTTAAAGGTCATGAAGCATTTTCCCTGATTTTGAGCAATACTAGACCACCTCTCAATCTACAAAAAATAGTAGTTTCCTTTTTTAGTTGCTCAATATTTACCCATGTTCCATTGTGTATTTAACACTGTGCTTGATGTTGTGGGAAATATTCTTGTAAATATACTTTGAGAGATGGTACTTGACTTTAAGAACTCAACAAGCTAGTTGGGCTTGCAGTATATTATTGAGATTAATTCATATCAATTTTAATGTATTTTTAAAGATTAGCAAGAGGAAAATCTCAAATGTAAATTTCACAAGCAGACTTCCTTTTTAGTCTGTGGAAAACTGTTATTGGGATACTTTTGTTTAATTAAAGCAATATATTCATATCCTCAAATAGAAATGAAAAGAATGATGTAAATATGGTGGTTCCCACTCTCAGTGTATGATAGAAACTTACCAAGTAGCTAGGTTGCAGAAATAGAGGGCATTGAGTCCAGGAGAAAACTAAAAACTTCCTACTGTAGTAAACATGCTCCTGAGTAGGAAGATACTTGAAGTACCATTTTAACATTCTTAGTATTATTGAAAGGATATATAGGTATGTTGCCAGTGGTATTTGTGGAGGAGGGAAACAAATGAAACTGAGATTAACCTATTTGAAAATATATACAGAAAGCATCTCGACATTAAAGACAATAAACAGCATCACTTTTTAACCTTTCATCTTAAAACCATGTATAGATTTATAATAAGAGTTAGAGCTTAGATTTTTCTCCTTTCCCTATAATTACTAGGTAAAACCATGTTAGTTTGGTGATTGTCTTATCTGTTGATGCTTGATGTTACATAAAGTGTTTATATAGTTGTTTTGGTGATAAGAAGGAAAAGGGAGTCATACATCTTTTTACAATGTAGAAGGTATTTGGTTCATGAGCTTTCTGTGAAGCCTCCTAGTGTTGGGCTGAGACATCATACTGCCTGCTCCACCATACTGGTAGCTTAATTAATGTTCTAATTACCGTGTAAACCAGCGTAGTCTCTGTCCTTGCTGCACTGTCCTCATGACCCTAAGGGAGAGGAACTAAGTAGAATTTTTTTCTTATATTGAAATATATAGTATTGCAGTTTTCCACCCAGTCAAATTCAGGCATTTGGATGCAGCCTTGAGATAATTTTGCAAAAAAATTGAAATTCTTGGAGTGGTTCTCAATGAAACTGTATTTTATTTCATGTGTGTAAGCTCTGTTAAAGAAAATCGAAAGAATCTGATCGTTTTCATCCCTTTGTAAGAAGGGAAGATTATAAATGACATCTTGGCTTTTGCTGACTAGGTAAAACTTTCGGAAATCTGGTTAATGCTTTTCTGATTTGCCATGTTCTGCACATTAAAGATCAATTTGCTAGGCAACTGTGAAATATACCAGTCTCACTTTTTCTTACTAACAAATGAGATAATTTATGGGTGAACTAATTAGTCTAAAATGAAAATAGGTTTTTTTCCTTTAACCAGTTGCTATTTTTTCCTAGGAAAATGTGTTGTGTGATGATTTCCAAGTTAAATGTAATGCTCTATCTATTTTTTCATATTTCAGAAAGCCTGTAGCTTTTAATATTTTATGTAAATATAGGAGAAAGACCACAATGTATAATTTAAACAATTTTAGGAGAAAATTTTGTCAATTCATTTTCAAGATAGAAAAGGATAATAGTTAAGGTGATCATAAATACAGGTAACATAGATTTCTTAAGGTAAAATCTTTGTCCTAATCTCATTTCCCTTTGTATTTTTTTTTTTTTTAAGTGGTGTGGTGTTTTCTTCTGTCTGCTTCTTTCCATTTCTTTCTTTTATTACACTTTGTAACCAAGTCAATCAGAATTGAATTCTGTTAATCTCTTTGGCAACATTTCTTGAATCTTTAGCTTATCTTTTTGCTTTCCTTTGCTATCATTCAAATCTAGGCCTTTATTTCCTCATGCTTAGATTATTGCTTTTTTCTTTAAAACAGTTCCTATCTCATTAATATTGTTCCCCTGTAGGTCATACTCTGTAGTTGCCAGATTAATCTTCCAAATGTACAGTTTTCATTAAGTCCCCTTTTGCAAAAGCAAATATTTTTTTACATACAATCTTAATAGCAATTTGCATCTTTACGATGGAGACCCACTTTCTTTTCCCAGTGTACCTGGTTTTCTATCCCTTCCCTTCATTCTGCATTCTCAAACATAAACTCACTTTAATCCCTTCCTGTGCTTCAGTCAAAATGGTTTAACAGCCATAACATTGCATCCTCTAATGTGTTGTTCATCCACTCTCTTTCCTAAGCCTTCCAAATTTGTACTGGATTCATTTAATTCTATCAAAATCTAAGGTCCAGTATAAGCTTTATCATTCTGATAAATTTTGATCAGACTACCTTGTAATACTTTTATCTACTGTACCTCTGAACTTTCATAGCACTTACATCTGTACAACTTGATGGTAGTTAGAAGGGTGCACATTTTCGTGTGTTTGTGTGTATATTTATATATGTACACATATAATGTACTCATACGTATACATCTCTCTCTCATATACATATATGTCTGGGTTTGGGATCAGGCTTCCTAGGTTTTCATTCTAGTTTTGCTGTTTACAAGCCATATATCTTGAATGAATTACCTAACTTTCCTGATTTTCAGTTTATTCCCCTATAAAATGGATTAGCAAAGAGTATTTACCTTTATTAGTTTCCTAGGGCTGCCATAACAGGTGCCACAAACTTAAAACAACTGGAATTGATTTCTTCACAGTTCTGGAGGCTAGATGTCTAAAATCAAGAGTTTGGCAGGGTCATGCTATCTCTGAAGTCTCCATTGGAGGATTTCTTTTTGCCTCTGGAATCTTCTGGTGGTTGTTGGCAATCCTTGTCATCCCTTGGTTTTAGACATGTCACTCTCACCTCTTCATGCGTCATTCTCTCTGTTGTCTGAATGTTACTGTTTCCTCTTATAAGGATACAAGTCAGAGGATGGGGGTCCATTCCCATTCAGTATAACCTCATTTTTGCGAATTACATATACAAGGTCCCTATTTTCAATGAGGTTACATTTTGAGATTCAAGATAGAAATAAATTTTAGAGGGCCATTGCTCAAGCCAGTACACTATCTCAGAGTTATTTTAAAGATTTACTGAGATAATTCATGTTACATGTTTGATGAAGTGTACTGGTACATGGCATGTACTAACAAATTTAGATTTTGATACCATGTTACTACTGGTAGTATTTGACAAGTTTCCTTGTGTATGAAATTGAGAGGTTTAGCATTTTTATCATGCTTGTTCAGATTTTTTTAAATTTAAAACTCAAATATTTAATAAAGAGAAAACCATTCTTTATAAAAGGCAATAGTTCCCAAGATTTTGGAAAGTTCCTGGTATTATGATATAGTTATATCTTGTCAACTATTACTTGCAGAAAGTCTTTTAGAATTCTTGTGACCATATTTACTTTCTAAAATTTATTTCTCTTTAAAGATTTATTTATTTATAGAGAGGGAGAGGGAGGGAGAAAAAAAGGGAGAGAAACATCAATGTGTGGTTGCCTCTTGCACGTCTCCAACTGGGGACCTGGCTTGCAGCCTAGGCATGTGCCCTGACTAGGAATTGAATTGGTGACCCTTTGGTTTGCAGACCAGTGCTCAATCCACTGAGCTACAACAGCCAGGGCTCATACCCATTTTAAATAAAAACTAATAAAGTTTTCTTAGAAGCTCCTGACTGAGTGCATACTTATAAAAATATAGGGATAAAGTACAGAAAAGGGGCAAAATTATAGAAAGGGGATTGGGGTGCTTTTTGTCTGGTTGAACTGCTTTCAACTGCATTATCAGGAGTTTTTTCAGACCTATGATGACTAAGAATTTAAACATTTGCTAAACTACTGTCAGAGAAAAATGTTAGCATAGATGTTAATAACATGTAAAATACACACTGACTATAAAATAACATTTTAAAAGGATAAATGTATTAAGCCTTAAAATAGGAAGGACATTCTGATACATGCTATGGAATGGATGATTCTTGAAGACATCCTAAGTGAAATAAGCCTGTCACAAAAAGACATATACTATGATTCTACATAAATGATGTATTTAGGTTAGTCAAATACATAAAGACACAAAGGAGAATGGTGGTTGCTGGTATAGGGGTGGAGGATGAGTTGTTACCTAATGGGTATAGAATTTCAGTTTTGCAGACAAAAATAATTATGGTTATGAATTGTGGTAACTGCAAAACAATATGAAATATTTTTATTACCACTGATCTGTATACCTAAAAATGGTTAAGATAGTAAATTTTTGTCATGTATTTTACCACAAGAAATAATTGAAAGTAAAATTAAAGGTAATTACTGAATGAATACCTATTCTATGACATCCTATCAACAAAGAGAAATTATAATACTTTATTAATTCAAATAGAAATAAAAATGAAAAATAAAATCAGATAAATAAAAATGTCAAAAATAGAACAATAGCATGATAGAAGTCAGCAAGATAATTATCTATACATTATCAAATATGATGTTAAAATATACCATCATATGATATTGAATAAGATAAAGACCTAAAACAAAGCCATGAAGAAAATTTGAACATAAAGAGATGAAAAAGAATATATTAGACAAATTTGAATTAAAGCTACTTTTTAATTTTATATAATCCCATTTATTCATTTTTTTCTCTATTTATCTTGCTCTAGGAACTATATTGGCAAAAATATTGCTATGTGGGATATCTGAAAATTTACTGCCTATGTTTTCTTCTAAAACTTTTATGGCATCACAACTTATATTGAAGTCACTTATCCACTTTGAGTTTATTTTGTTTTATGGTATAAGTTGGTGGTCTAGTTTCATTTTTTTTTTTTTTTTACATGTACCTGTCCAGTTCTCCCTACACTATTTATTGAAGAGACTATTTTTATCCGTGGTATGCTCATTCCACTTTGTCAAATATTAATTGACCACACAGAAATAGATTTATTTCTGGGCTCTCTATTCTATTCCATTGATTGATGTGTCCATTCTTATGCCAATATCAGGCTGTTTTGATTATAGTGGCCTTGTGATATAGTTCTATATCTGGTATTGTGCCCCTCCAACTTTTTTTCCCCTCAAGATTGCTAAGGCTATTTGGGGTCGTCTTTGGTACCATAAAAAGTTCTGGAGTATTTGTTCTAGATCAGTGAAATATTGGTATTTTTATAGGACTTGCATTGAATCAATAGATTGCTTTGGGAAATAAGGACATTTTAATGACAAGTTTTCCAATCTGTGAACATGTTATATGCTTCCATTTATAAAGAAACCATCATCAAAATGAAAAGAAAACTGACTATATGGGAAAACATATTTGCCAATGATAAATCGGAAAAGGGTTTAATCTCTAAAATAAATAAAAATCTCATACAACCCAACATCAAGAAGACAAATGGTCCAATTAAAAAATGGGCAAAAGACCTGAATAGAAACTCTTCCCAGGGAGGACATACAGAGGGCCCATAGACATATGAAAAAGTGCTAAACACCACTAGCCATCAGAGAGATGCAAAATAAAACCACAAAGAGATACCACCTTATACCTGTCAGAATAGGTGTCATCAATAAATCAACAAACAACAAGTACTGGTGAGGATGTGGAGAAAAAGAAACCCTAGTACACTGTTGGTAGGGATGCAGACTGGTGCAGCCACTGTGGAAAACAGCACAGAATTTCCTCAAAAAATTAAAAATGGAACTGCCTTTGACCCAGTAATTCCACTGCCAGGGACATAACCTAATAATCCTGAATCACCAAATCAAAATAACTTAAATGCCCATTATGTTCATAGCAGCATTATAATACAATAGCCAAGTGCTAGAAATAGCCTAAGTGCCCATCAGTAGATGAATGGATGAAAGAACTGTGATACATTTACACAATCAACCACTATGCAACAGAAAGAAAGAAGGAATTCCTACCTTTTTGTGACAGCAAGGTTGAAACTGGAGACTTATGCTATGTGAAATAAACCAGTTGGTGAAAGATATACCATATGATCACTCTTGTTAGAGGAATCTGATGAACAAAATAAACTAATGGGCAAAATAGAACCAGAGATACAGAGACATGGAACATATTGACAGCAACCAGAGCAGTGGAGGAGAGGGATAATGGTGGAAAGGAGAAGGCACTAGTCAAAGAACATGTGTGAATGACCCATAGGCATGATGAAAGGGTGGGGGGGGGGGTAGGCTGAGTGGAGGAAGGCAAAGTGGGAAAAATTGGGACAACTATAATAGAATAACAATGAAAAAGAAAGAAAGCTGCTACATCAAAATTTACATTAGACAAAATAAAATTTAAGGCAATCATTTATAGCAATAGATACTATATCTTAATAAAAAGTAATCCACAATGAATATAGTGCAATTATTTATTCAATGATTATTCATTGAATGTCTGCTAGATGCTCAGCATCATTCTGGATATACAGGAGGAAAAGTCAACAAAATGTCAAAATCCTCACTCTCATGGACAGAACATGGGCAAATTTGAAAACAGCCACAATTATAATGGGAAGTTTTTCCATACCTCTATGAAATGGAGAGATCAAGCATTTGAACAATTAGATGGATTTTAGAATGTTTGAACAAGAAAACTAGTAAGCTTGTTTTAAAACATTAAAAATTTTATATCCCATTTGTACAGATATATTATTTCTCAAGTACCCACAGAACAAAACGCTAAGCAAATGGGAATAAATTCAACAAAAGTACCTAAGATTTTTGGAGAAAAATGAGATATTATTGAAGTTTAAAAAATCTGATTAAGTGCAAAGATATAAAATTATCATGCATGGGTCACATAATTTGAAAAACTGCATGTTATTAACCTATATGTTTAATGCAATTTCTTTTTAAACTGCAACAGGAATATAACTAGACAAACTTACCAAAATATACAGTGGAGAACATGATGCCAAGTACAACTGAGGCAATTTGAAGGAAAGTATATTAGTATGGCTTCTATAGGGAAATAGAACCCATATGGCATATACATAAGAAGAGATTTACTGTGAGGAATTGGCTTATGCTGCTATGGAGGTTGAAAAGCTCGTTGGTCTGCCCTCTGCAAGCTGGAGACCCAGGAAAGCTGGTGATGAAATTCCAGACAGAGTCAAAAGGACTAAGAACTAAGGGGGTCAAGGATAATCCTAGGTCAAGGGCATGAGAAGACCAATATCCTAGCTCAAGCAGACAGGCAGAAAGCAGAAAGGTCAAATTCTGGCCCTCTATAGATTAGATGATCCTCACTCACATTGGGGGAGGTGACTACTAAGTGCATTAATTTGGATGATTACCTCATCTGGAAATACTCAAGGTTATACTTAGAAATAGTGTTTAATCCAGCTAACCCTTGGCCCAGGCAATTTGAAATAAAATTAGTCATTGCAGGGAAGAACATGGTGAGGCCTCTTCCCTGCCAGACCCAACGCTAATTATAAAACATAGCAATCAAAACAGTGTGGGAAAGTTGGAGCATAATTTTAGGGATTAAATAGAATAATGCAACAGAACAGCGAGTCCTAAAATGAACCATTTAAATATGACAGATGACAGAGGTGACATTATAAATCAGTGGGAAAGATGGGGACACTTAATAAATGATATAGAGCAAAGCTTGTCTTTGTAAATAAAAAGTAACATCAGGTCCTATCCCATATACACAGGGATATGTCTCAGGAAGATTTAAAAGATAAATGTGAAAACCAGAATTTTAAAACTTTTAGAAGAAAATATACTGTAGGTTCCTAGACAAGGTCTATCCCAAAAGTATCAGCCAAGCAAACTTTTTAATTATTTGACATTGGCTTGATATTTTCAGGACAGACCTTGTACAAACCTATTGCAGGAAGAAAAACGTTGAGACACAGTAAGCACAAACCATATTGAATAACATTCGTAACTTTTACATTAGTGCTAAAAATATCTGTACAACTATAGATCAAGTTATGAGTCACACGTTGAAAAGTTTGAGAAATTTATATCAGAATTTATAAAGTAAAAATTTAAAAATTACAACAGACCAGAAACTCAAGACGAAGAAAGACAAAGTATGAGGTGTGTCCCAAAAGTGTCTGCTGCGCAAACCGTTTTAATTATATTGACACTGGCTTGATACTTTTGGGACAGACCTTGTATGTAAACAGGCCATTCCTGGACAGAGAAAGCTGAATGGCTAAGCACTGTAAGCAAAGATACTCAGCCTTGCCGGTTATTAAAGAAATGCAAATAGAACCACAGTGACATCTTGATATATATCTACATCTACATCTATATCTATATCTATAAAATTCCCATCAGACAGGCAGGAAATACAAAGTTTTATAATACCAAGTATTGTCAAGATAGTGGAGCAATGGGGCCACTGGTGTCTGTATAAATTGATTCAGCCCCTTTATAGTGCTAATTGTTGAAGATGCCTTTTAATCTATAGCCATGTATTTTCTTTCATGTCTAGGTTTGTAATCGAGAAAATCTCCCTTATGTGCTCAAGTATACAGATTTTCCCCTTTCAGCATTTAACTTTTTTGTTTGTTTGTTACTCAGGGGTTAAAATGAACTGATGGGGGTTATATATATCAATTCAGAAAAATCTCTGAAGTTGAATAAAGCAACTTTCAGAATATGACATTTGTGTGTACAGAGAATGGCAAAAGGTTAACAGGTTTGCAGTTGTGTATATGAAAAATGGTTTATTCTTGTATTGTTATTTTATTCATTATTGTATTTTTCATATGAACACTGGTAAACCTACTTTTCTACACTATGTGCATGTGTGTTACGTGTGTGTGTAGGAAGTCTGTCCCAAAAGTATCAATATAATTAAAAGTTTGCTCAACTAATACTTAAGGGATAGATCCCATATTTGAAAACGGTCTGTTCAGAAGATATCCAACCATGTAATATGAAAAGCAGAGACATTTATTGAAAAAGATACAAGAAACATTGTGCATAGGATAATGATACCTCAGTCTCCTCCAAAGTAAGCAACTTGGAACCTCACACAGTTCTCCCAATCGCCATCAAGCTACCTTGTATTTTCCTGAATCTCATCAATGGTCTGAAACCTCTTCCCTTTCAAAGGTGATCTTAGTTTTAGAAAATGCCATGTGTCACAGCATGCTAAATCTGGGCTATAGGGGGACTGGACTGAGTCACCTTGGTTATTTGATGATTCACCAAAAAACTGCACGAGACGTGATGCATGAGCAGGCATGTGTCATGATGAAGCTGCCAACCACCTGTTGGCCATAGCTGTGGGCTTCTGAGTCATCTGATTAGTTTTTGCAGAGGAATGTTCAAGCTTAATGAAAATTTGATATAGATTTGTTGTTCTACTAGCTCAGTCATTTTGAGTGCGACAGCCACACAGTGCACACGTTCACTCAACAGCTTATACTGCCCCCATTGACTAACACAGTGAAGTCATCACAGTTCATGCATGCACATTCCAGTCCACTTTCCTCGGCTGCCAAGTTACATTGATGTTGTCATACAAACCTTTCTCATTAATAATGGCTAGACTTTTCTGGAAAGACTAAACACATGCACACACATATGTGGTGAGAAAAGGATAACATTTATATGGAATTTGAAAGTTGTCAAATAGTACTGTATTGTTTGTAGAAATATACTACGAGTAAAACTAAAATACACGGAAGTGATTCAAGGCAAATTCAATATGATGGTTATTAGTTCTTGGGAGAGAGAGGAGATAGAATTTGAAAGGATCACACAAAATAATTCTACAGTGTTTGTGAAGTTTTCAGTTGTTTGACATCTGTTTGCTTTAATATTTAAAGCAACATGAAAAATAAAGCTTACCAAAGTTAGTTGGTATATGAGCATTTATTTTATTAATTTAGGCATTTCTGCATGTTTAAAATATTTCACAATAAAAATCTATTGTAAATTTATTTTACCACTGACCCTAAATAAAATGAGGAACAAGGCAAACTTTTGAAATAGGTTCCAAAAGCCAATCCAAGAGACTGGTTGACTTAAGAGTTCAAAAAATGTCTCATGGCATTTAATTAACTGCAAATCTCCAGAGATCAAAACTAAAATAAATGTAGTCAACTCAATTGAAGGTAGATTTGGGGTCAAAAAAGAAAGCATATAGTTGTCCAAATTGGATGGGCTAATGGCAGGAAGTGACCTCCTTTTCTCAGAAGTGTTCAAACAGAGGTGATGACCACAGTCAGTTCCATGGAGGTCATTGTGATATTTTGGGTATAAGAGTGAATGAGATGAGTACTAAGGTCTCCTCCAAACTACTGATTAAAATCATCCTTTCTTTTTTCTTTGCTGATTAAACAGGAACTCCTTACAGAGTATTAAAGTCATCTCTTTACATGTGAATTGTCATTATCCTTTGACCATGTAAACTTTCTATAGTCTTATTTTAGATGGTCTCAAATTTGGATCAGGCGTTGTAGCATCCAAAAGTTTATCCTTCCTTTATGAGCAGATTTCTGGTTTAGAAAAGCCTGGTTAAATCATTACTGTTTGCTCAATAAAATTTAATAAGCACTTATTGAGGGCTGTGCTCAGTTTTACTATACTGCTACTCCCTAGGTGTTGTCTAAATTTTCTCTTTAGATTAGAAATAGTTTTTTAAAGTTAGGCATATTTGTTTTATTCATTTATAATCTTCTTTAGTTGTTGAAATCAAGCTATGTAATGGTATTAAAAATCAGCAGCATCAATACTGTTATATTGCTTTAGAGATAGAAGTATAGCACCTAACATTGCTTGTAGCTTAACCTGCAATTCATTTTCCTATTTGTGTAGAAATAGAGAAGCTGACCTTGGCTCTCTGTCTCTAGAGATTACTTGAAAAACAAAACAAAACAAAATGAAAAACAAAAGCATGGTCTGCTAAGGTCACCCTAAAAACCCATTAAAAATTTATTAAAGACTTGAGTTAGTAGTAGGCAGATGGAAAATATAAGTATCTAAGTAGAAAATAGAATATTGTGGTGTAGCAGGAAACATAGGTGTATAGCCATGAAAAATCAATGGGAGGAACTTAAAAAGGTAATAAATCTCTCTTAAGAAGTATTGTCATGTTGTCTGAGCCTGCAACTATAAACTTTTTATCTGATGAGTTAAAAGTTCCTTGCACTTTCATATCTAGTAATAAATTAAACGTTTGTTTTTTTAGTGATTGAGTGGTGAGATAGAGAACTTTTTCTAAAAAAATATTATCTATTGAAGCCCTGTGTAATTGCTCTGATACTATCTTTGCTGCAGCCAAAACAAGGAGCTATGTAATCAGTTTCTAGCTTTTATGAGCAAGGTCATAGTGATGTGACCCACTGGTCTTCCCACCTTTAAGTTCCACTGCCTGTATTTCCAGGTCATAGATGCCTAATTAGAAAGGTATGAGGTGCTTGTTTGAATCAGAAAGCACACAATAATGGTGGTAAGGTATGGTGATGGGGGTAGGAGTAGATGTCATGTGTACTGAAGAGTGAACTCTAAGAAAGAGAAATAATTTTTGGAATGTCTACATATTTAGTTATTTTACTCAGAAGGTCCAGAAAGAGATCTATTCATTTTGCTTCATGGCATTGGTGGGTGTTTTTTTTTTTTTGTTTGTTTGTTTGTTTTTTAAATTCTAACCAAGAACTGAGAACTCAGTCTCTCCTGGAATCAGTCTTAGAATTTGTATTTAAATGAGCAGCTATATATATGAATTATAACAGGAGCATGTTATAATTCATGCTACCTAGAATGGATAGTATTTGTGTCTGTCAATTTTTAGTACTTGTATTTGCCACGATGACCTACCTAGTCCCAAAGCTATTACAGTAAAAAATTTAAATAAGATTTAAATCTTATTTTCTAAAATGTCATCTCTTAAGAGAATCCACCACTTCAGAACCATACTTCTTAACTAAAATTTCCAGGTGTCTCTAAGCTGTTTCTAATTGCTTTGGATCATGTAAACATGGTGGTTTTGAAAGTAATGAAGTGAAGCCTTCCAAACAGTTTGACACAATTGGCAGTGCTTCAGAAAGGAGAGAGCCAAATGAAAATGTCCCTGTGGAAAACGTACTGTTCAGACAGTTGCAGGATAGTGGATTATGACAGAACAATGCACATCATGTTTTCCTTGTGTATCAAGGCCAGAGAGCTCGCATGTTTTGTGATCTTTTGTTCTGAACCAAACTTGTACTGCATACTGACAGCTCCAGTTTAGTTACATGAACATAATAGATTCATTACCCTTTCAGTTTCCTGGTCTGAAAAATAACAGAGACATTTTTTCCTTCACTATTGTTAGAATTAGGTTGCTTGTGAATAAAAGATTTACTGGCTTTACGTGAAAACACTGTTCTGCTGAATATAGCTATGATTTAATCTTTTGCATTCTATAAAAGAAATCTTAAGTGGGATATTTAGGTTCATTCACATTTAATATAATTTGATTTTGTTTAAGTCTACTCTTTCCTATTTACTTTCTCTTTGTCCCAATGATCCTTGATCTTTTATTCATCCTTTCTCAGAGTGAATCAAATAACCTTGTGTATTTGATTTGGTCTTTTGTTCTTTTAGCAATAACTTTTTGTATTTTTAAAGAAGTCACTATAGGGATAACAATATTATGTATAACTTGTCACAGTTTATTCTGAATAAATATTATAGTACTTAACATTTCACGTAGTAAATTAAACAGCATAATTTCATCTCTCATTCTTTGTAGTATTGTTATGTATTTTATTTCTAGATTTGTTTTCTATATAGGGTAATATTTACAGATTTTGGAAATTAGTAGTCAGGTACATCTTTGGATGGGTCGCCATTTAGCCCACCATACCATTTTTCTGTTTAAAGCCCTCCAATTGCTTCATGTGTAACTTAGAGTAAAAGGCATAGTCCCAATAATAGGCTGCAAGTTCTTATACAATATGGCTTCTTCCTATCTTTCTCTTCTGACCTCTTATCTAATTTTCTTTTTTCTCACTCTACTCCAGGCACACTAGCATCCTTTGATATTGGAACACAGTAGTCATGCCTCCCACAAGGCAATGAACTTAATGGAAGACTTTTGTGCCAAATTCCAAGTACACTTTTTTACTTCAGAGCTTTGATCCAAGGTTCCCTTCTTATTGCTTCTTACTGAGGTTTTCTTCCTGACCTTCTGTTTAATAATGCAACTTCTTCAAATACTCTTTCCTATTTCTCACAGTCACTCACTGTCTTTCTTACCTCTTTAAAAAAATGTCCACAATACATAACTTTTCACTGATATATATATATATTTAATTCATAGCTTTATTGAGTTGTCTACAGCTATAGAAATGATTTTTTGAGATAATTCACAAATTATTAATTTTTAAAAATTTATTTTTATTTTTAATATATTTTATTTATTTTGCTATTACAGTTGTCCCACTTTTTCCCCATTTACCCCCCTCCACCCAGTACCCCATTCCCTCCAGCAATGCCCCCTTTAGTTCATGTCCATGAGTCATGCATATAAATTCTTTGGCTTCTCTATTTCTTTTATTCTTCTTAACATCACCTTGTCTATTCTGTAACACCAATGTGTACTTTTTCTTTTTTCCTTTCACATCCAGACAATTCACCATTTAATTACTGCCTTCTGTCAGCTTCTCAGATCATATTAATACAGTTTTCTTTTCATTATTCCAAAATGCAAATGTTAATTCATTTGTTTAAACAATTACTCTTTTAAGTAACATGAATTGCAATATTACCAAACACATGCAAAAATGCACTTATACCCATGCATATTTTTACACATATTTAAAGTACATACTAGATTTTGAAAAGTTAATACAAAAAATTAAAAATATGCCAATAGCTTACACAATTATTACATGTTAAATGATAGTATTTTAGATATATCATAGGAAGATTAAGCAGTTTTTCTTCTTTAATACTTATTTTACTCTGTAATGATATCTTTGTGAAATATATCACAGAAATGGTGTATTGCAGAACTCACTTTTGTGAAAGTTGTCCAAGAGACAGTGCCAAACCCATAATAAAAATGAATTTGGTTTTTGAGTCAGATCTTCTCCACTCCAATAATACAACTCAACTTTATTTTAAGCCACTGGAACTACAACTTATTTTTCTGGAGTTTTCCATGTTAAATAGTAGATTTATCTATGTATTTAGGCTGTATGCAGGTCTTACTTCTTTCAGTACCCTCTGTTTTTCCTCTACATGTGTTTTACAAGTTGAAGCTTTCAGAAACAATGGCACTTGCAGTGCTCAGCTGGTTCCAAGAGTAGAAATTATTATGTCTACTAATTTGAGGTAAAAAATTAAAATCCCTAAGATTTAAATAATTTCTTAGAAGAGTCTTCTAGTTATTTTTTGAACTTGTGGTTGACTTCCTATGTGGTCCAAAACTAACCCCTGAACTATTTAAGAGTCTGTTAAGGTAGAGATTAGGTATGTTCACATTTCAATAATAAAGTTCACTATAGCATTAATTCCTTTTCCCAAGTATCCCCAGTTTGGGGGCCTTCACAACTGGAAATTTATATTTCCACCATTTAGTTGAAAGGAATCTCATCTACTTTACATGCTAATATGAGAATATTTATTATCTATGTACATGAATCATATAGTTTAGTAGTTTGCAACTTCCATCCAAATTGGTCTTCATTCTCAGCATCTTTTCTAACCTAAAGATTGACTGATTTCCCAACAACCCATGACCAGTTGGTTGCTATTTAAAACATGAATTGCTAACAAAATCTATATACTACATACCCACAAATAAGCACATAATTTTATAACAGTGAATAAGAAAGATAGCATGTCTTCTATGTAATATACATCCATATTTTCTTAGGTTTTTCTTCTTCCTTAACTGCATTTGATTTTTCTGAGTTATTGCAAGCAACCTGATTTTCCCATATTGTGAAATGATTCCAATCTAAGAAAACTTAACCTGCAGTAATGCAGATTCAAGTAATATACATAATTGTACCTTATTTAGTAAAATCTATTTATAACAAGATCACTTTAAACCATTCATAAGTTAAAGTTGTTTCTTATCCATCCAGCTGCCCTATGTCTTTTGATTGGTGCATTTAACTCATTTGCCCTTGTACCTGTGTTCCTGTCTGTCTCTCTGTTTCTCCATCTTCTTAAAGCAGACCCTTTAGCATCTCTTGCAATGCTGGTTTGGTGGAGGTGTATTCTTTTAGACTTCTTTTGCGTGGGAAGCTCCTATTTCACCTTCCATTTTGAATGACAGCCTTGCTGGGTAGAAGCCTGCTTGGTTGCAGGCCTTGGTTTTTCATTGCTTGAAATATTTTTTGCCATTCCCTTCTGGCTTGTGTTTCTGTTGAGAAATCAGCTGATAACCTTATGGGAACCCCTTTGTATGTTATTAGCTGTTTCTCTCTTGCTGCTTTTAGGATTCTCTCCTTGTCTTTGAAATTTGCCATTTTTATGATGATGTGTCTTGGAGTGAGCCTATTTGGGTTCATCTTCCTTGGGACCCTTTGTGCTTCCTGAGTTTGCATGACATTTTTTCTCCTTGAGTTGGGGAAGTTTTCTGTCATTACCTTTTCAAAGAGGTTTTCCATCCCTTGCTCCTCCTCTTCTCCTTCTGGTACCCCTATGATACGGATGTTATTATGTTTCATGCTGTCCTGCAGCTCTCTTAAAACCTCTTCATTCTTTTTCCATCTTTTTTCATTTTGTTGCACAGCCTGGGAGTTTTTTCTACATTGACCTCCAGCTAGATGATCTGATCCTCTACTTTCTCTAACCTGCTTTTGATTCCTTCTATTGTGTTCTTCAATTCAGAAATGGCATTCTTCATTTCCTCCTACCTCTTATTGATGGTTTCTATGCCCTTTTTAATGCTGGTGTAGTTCTCAGGAAGTTCCTTGTAGCTTTCCTGGAGTTGGTTGTAGTTTTCTTTGAACTTGCTGAGCTCATTGAGCTTCTCTATCATCATTATTTTGAATTCCATGTCTGATAGTGTGCTTGCCTCTATTTCATTTTGCACTCTTCCTGGGGATTCCTCCTTTCCATTTGCCGAGGGTTTATTTCTTTGTCTCCCCATTTTAGGTGACCCTTATTTGTTTCTGCTTCTTTGGATTAGTCTGCTTTGATTTACTGTCTTAGTGGTGTGACCTTCTGTGCTGTAGAGGTGCACGTTTTTTACATACTGGATCTGTGCTTGGTGGTGTCAGCTCATGTCCTAGTCTGGGCCTAGTCAGCCAGTTGGAGACTATCAGAGATAGACTGTCTTTGTCTCCTTTAGTTGTTAATCCCATCAATCTGTGGTCTGAGGTCAGGTTTAAGCACTGATGGGTGGGGTGGATTAATTTCTATGGGTGGGGCTGTGGCTTCCCCTCAGTCTCCTGCCCTTTGGGAAAGAGTGGTCTGCTGGCTATATGGGGGATGGGTCAGCACTGGACTCAGGGGCTGCTCCCTCAGCTCTCCCCCTAAAGCCACTGACCCAAACTTTCCCCAAGCATCTCTAGTCCACTCTGCCCTTTCTCTGCTGGAGCCCAGCGTAGGTGGGTGCCACTGTATTTTCGTGCATAATCCTTGTAGGAACTCAGTCTCTGTCAAGCTGGCTAAACCTGGTGGCTTTTTGCTTTTCCCAGCTGGGTGCTGTTTTACTCTCAGCTGTGTTGATCTAGGCTGCGAAGCCCAGTTGGGGGTTTAGATCTCACCCCTCTAAAGTGGAATCCCCAGCTGCTGAGATGTTTCTCTGTCCCTTCAGCTGCCACCCATGGGAGCCCCGCCAGCCTCTCGCATTTCCACACTTCCTTCTGGTCAAGTTATGATGAATCGGCTCTTCTGTTCTGTCTTTGGTAATAAGGCTTCTCTCCAGTTGGTGTTCTGTTGGTTATTCCAGATGATTTCTCCTCAATTAATTTGTAATTCCAGTTTGGTGTTGGGAGGAGATTAGCGTAGCTCCACTTACTCCTCCGCCATCTTGGTTCTCCCCTGATATATTATTGATTTCGCATTTTGCTTATTGTCAGTCCCCAGTCATTAAAATGTAAGTTTTGTGAGGGCAGACAGTTTTATTAATTTTGTTTACTGTTTAATCTATCCAGAGAAAATATTCAAATATTCATTGAATGACTATATCTCTTTAAAATTAAATTTATTGGGGTGATGTCAGTTAATAACATAAGTTTTAAGTGTACAATTCTATAATACATGGCCTTTCTATTGCATTGTGTGTTCATCATCCAAAATTTACTCTCCTTCTGTCACCATATATTTGAACTCCATTATCTTTTTCATCCTCCCCCAACCCCCTTCTCCTCTGGTAACCAACATACCATTGTTTGCATCTATATGTTTGTTTTTGTTCATTTCTTGCTTTCTGTTTTATATCCACATATGGGTGAAATCATGGTTCTTGTTCTTTTTCACCTAGTTTATTTCACTTTGGATGGTACTCTCAAGATTCATCCATATTGTCATAAATGGTGGTATTTTATCCTTTTTATGGCTGAGCAGTATTTCATTGTATATGCAGGGTGGGGAAAAGTAGGTTTGCAGTTGTAATACAACTAAATAATACAATAACTAACAAATAACACAAGGATAAACTCTGTTTCATGTACTCACAACTGTTAACCTATTTTGGCCCATCTCTGTATATACCACAACCTAAGTGTTCTTTGAGGAATGCCTGGGTAAAGATGTGAATAAATGTCTTATGGCTTCCATTTTCACTGTTGGGAAATCTGTCGGTGTGATTTTTATTTTGTAGATAAAAATACTTCCTGACTGAAGATATTCTTGTAGTTTCTGGTTTCACTGAAAAGTACATACACATTTTTTTTTTTTTATGTGTTCTTACTAGCATGGGTTAGCTTTTCTTACCTGTAGATTCACTTGTTTCTTTAGCTCCAGAAAGTTTACAGCCATTATTGCTCTAAATGTAGCTAGCGTCTCTTCAGCTCTATCTCACCTCATCTCTAGAACGCAGAATGTGTCCTCTTTCCATTATTTTTCTCCACAACACTATTATCATCTGGCCTGCTTTGTTTCTACTTCCTACTTAGTTCAATGTTTTTCCTTTTTTTAAAGACTAAACAATGCCTAATGCACAGTTTATTCTTGATGACTATTTGCTGAATGTTTAAGGAATGGATAAATAAAAGCCAGCTCTTCTCTATCCTCTGTATGTCAATTTCTCTTTCAATTTTCGCAATGTTTCTATACTCATGACTTTTGTTTTGCCTATTTTGATGTCTGCTGTCGATGTTTTAATTTCAGCTCTGTTTTTTCCTTTTATAAAAACAGCTGTATTGAATCATACTTGACATACATAAACTGTACATATTTAACTATATAACCTAATGAGTTTAGATATATTTATGTACCCATGAAACCATCACCACAGTCAAGGAAATATATGAGGTCTGTCCCAAAAGTATCAGCTGTGCAAACTGTTTTAATTATATTGACATTGGCTCAATACTTTTGGGACAGACCTCATACATGTCCATCACCTTCAAAATTTTTCCTTTGTCTTTCTGTGTGTGTGTATGTGGCAAGAGCACTTAGCATGTTGACTGGTCATGAAAAAAACTTGTGTTTTCAAGCCCAAATGTTGTTGACTGATAACGAGCTAACTCATGTTTGCACTTGTATTAATTAGCTTTTGTATAAAATTGCTAGTCAACATTGTGTCAATGAACGGATGGATATAGTTTGCTACACAAGTTAACTTCTGTTTGCACTTACATTAGCTTTTGTATAAAATTGCTGGTCAACAGTAGTTAACATTAGATCTACTCTCTTAATACTTTTTAAGTGTTCATTAAAATATTGTTGACTATAGGTACAATGTTGTAGAGCAAACCTCTGTAACTTACTCATCCTTCTTAACTGAAACTTTATCCAAATTACACAACTTATTTCCTTTTCTCTTTAACTCCTAAAAATTGCTATCCTATTCTCTGCACCTGAGTTTGACTATTTTAGGTACCTTATAACTGGAATCATAACAGTATTTGTCCTTCTGTGACTGACTTTGTCACTTAATGTTCTCTAGGTTCATTAATGTTATTGGCAGAATTTCCTTCTTTTTTAAGGCTGAATAGTATTCCATTGTTTCTAATGTGTATTCTTTTTACATTCATCTATTTGTGGACATTTGCATTATTTCCACAATTTTTTTCATTTCTAAAATTTCTACTTTTTTTTTTTGTTCCGATTTGCCTGATTGCTCTTGATAGTATCTTATAACTTATTCTAAACAAACAATCATTTCTTTAAATATTTCATCCATAGGTTTATCATCTCTAGCTGACAATTGCAATACTTCAAGTTCTTGGACATCTGAAAGAGTTGCCTATTCTTTTGTAGGTAGCAATTCATTTTGGCTTGTGTTCTTGCATGTTTGGTGATTTTGACTTTGTATGAATAATGATTTGATCTATAAATATATATTTTATATGTTATGAGCTATACACATGAATATGCATGTGAGTGCACATAAAACTTGTGAGCCTACAAGGTTTATTTCAGAGAGGATTTACATTTGTTTAACCTGGCAGCAGGAAAAGTTCAAACTTTAGTCATCTTCTTGGGTCCCTGGCTTAAACCAGGAATCTTGCATTCAGCTCACCCTTCCTTCCTTTCCTCCTTCCTTCCTTTTGCAAGGTTCAGTATCTTCATTACAATGCTAATATTGACATTTCAGAGCAATTCGGGCTGTTATATTTACTTATCACTTTCTACCCTGGTTTTAGTTCTCTTATTTGTTTTTGTCCCTCGATGTACTTTACCTTCTCCAAGCCCATCAATGCAATTTGCATTATACACAAATATGTGTGTATCTACTTATTTATATTTATATGTGTGTATCCTTTTGTTCTCTCATGGGCTTTCATTTATCTAGAAAAAATGGCTTGCTATATTTTCTCTATTTTTCTTTGTATTTCCTGTGGAATTTATAAGGATTTAAGATAAAGGGATATTAATACTTGGATAAATATTATAATAAATGTGGAAGCATTTCTTTGTAAGTCTTAGTTATTTGCATCATTAACATTTAATTCCCATGTGCTGCATGATTTCATGTGTACTACCAATAAGAACATTATATTTTATTTGCGTACCCACAGAATATTCTTGATAAGTATATAAATAAAATTTTATTTTTCTTTTAAACCCCTTTTAGTTAGATGTTTTAAATTATTTTCCTTTGGTAAAATACTCTGGATTTACTCTGGATATACTACATATTGTTGCTACTTGTTGGTATGGAAAAATAATCCTGTCACTGTGATTAGCTAAAGCTAAGTATTGCCTTCCCATATTTCTATTTTTGTCCTTATTGTCTGAAAATGTATTCTAATTGAGCAGCACTCAACAACCTTGTGCAGACTTTAGACCTGGGGAAAATCTGAGGATAAATTCCTGCTATAGAATTGACCTACAGAGGAAGTCAATGAATTTTTATGGAGCAGAGAGCCTCATGTTGAAAATAGACGCTCTAGTAGTTGCTGCTGGGTGGCAGTCATGAGTATTATAGCAATTTCACATGAGGCATTTTGTATAGATTTCAGTAAAATCATGCTGATAGGTTTTCCGACCTAAACTTAATCTCTCTTTCATCATTTAAGAAGTTCACTGACATTTAATTTTAGTTTTATTAAATAAGGGCAAGCAATTATTTAGGATTATATATAGTCATATATAATCTTTGGAAATCTTTTAAGTGTTAACCCATAAAAACCTTGGACTTGAGAGTTCTTCCTGCTAGAATTTAAATCTTTCCATTTTCTCTATGTTGTATTTTCACACCAAGATCATTGTAAATGTGGAGTTCAGAGGTGGAAGAGGGGTTGTAAAATATCATGCTGAGGAAAGAAGAGGCTACAGTCAGAAACATCTGTCTGCAACTGGGGTCCCTAAGCCTCTGCATATTAAAAACATCCAGTTAAAATGGTAAAATAAATGACATAGTATTTATCCATGTTTTAGACAGATGGACTACATGTTTCAGTGAACATCTCAATTTTTATTTAAGACTGTTGAATTGGGATATCAACATTTTTCAAGTAATATATTTAAAGGCATATATTTTAACATTTAAGACTGTTGAATTGGGCTATCATTAACATTTTTCAAGTAACATTTAAAGGCATATATTTATTTTTAAACTATAGATATTTTACTTTAAAACTGATTCCCCAATGCAATATCTAATTTTATCCCACACAGTATACAACTTAAAATGTTAAATTTTGTCTTTGCTTATGGCCTCTATTGGTATTGTTCAGAAGAAGAAAGTTTAGAATTTTCTTTTTCTTTTTTCCTTTTTTACATTTTGAGAGAAAATCAAGAAAGTTGATCAAGAGAATGGGGAAAAATGGGAGATTATGATCCTTAAAAGAATCAGTGATTAAGTGATTAAAAGTATTCCCTCTCTATAATTCAAAAATTGACAGGACTTTGGGGTTACAGAAAATGTATAATCATTGGGGCCTTTAGCTAACTGTATGAAAACCCTTATTCTCTTTGGAATTCCAGCCACAGATTTTTATCTCGTAGATATGAGCATATCAGTTCTTATTTATTTATTTTGCATAAAAGTAACTAAGATTCTCAATTTGTGGTTC
>PVIW01009309.1:0-52924 GCA_004026585.1 Noctilio leporinus
AGAGAGAGAGAGAGAGAGAGAGAGAGAGAGAGAGAGAGAGAGAGAGAATTAAGGTGGCCTGCTATGAAATCATCATGTGACCTCAGCAACTCACTTCACTACTTTGAATCTCAATCAAAATATATAAGGGAATTACATTAACACATTGTTGACTTGTCTTGAAAAACTTGTGTTTTCAAGCCCAAGTGTTGTTGACCAATATCAAGTTAATTCGTGCTTCCACTTACATTAGCTTTTGCTATGAAATTGCCAATCAATGTGTTAAAATATCTCTTGGGTCCCTTCCAGCTCAAAAGTTCTGTGGCTTTTAGCCCTGGCTGCTGTGGCTCAATGGATTGGCACCAGCCTCCGAACCCAAACATTGCTGGTTCGATTCCCAGTCAGGGCATGTAACCAGGTTGCAAGCCAGGGTCTCCAGCCAGGTCCATAGCTGGAGGCAGGTGAAAGGCAACCATACATTGATGCTTTTCTCCCTTTCTTCCTCCCTCCCTGCCCTTCTCTCTGAAAATAATGAATAAAATCTTTAAAAAAAAATGTTCTATGACTTTTAGTTCATATTTTCAGAATACTGTTTCTCAAATGTTGGAACTCCTCAGGCTTTGTTAGACTTCTGATGCTGGAACTACCCACTCCTCGTGGGTGTAGCAGCCACTTGACTGCCAATGACTTTTACATTTGTGTGTCTCCACAGCAACTTCTCTACTCCCGGCCTTCTGGGGCTACATCATATGGCTACTGAATACTGTGTGTACATGGATGTCCACAGGCATGTCCAACAGGACTCCTCCCTCCTGTAACCCCAAATACTACTCCCCCCTCCATTCTCTTTATTTAAGTCAAAAGAAGCCACAATAATTTAAATCTCAAAATAACTCTGAGAGGTGTTATTTTCCTCTCATACTATACACTATAAACTATTGATTAAAATCTAGACACTATTGATTTAGAAAGAAAAAAGAAAAAAGGAAGCTTAGCACACTGGTTGATGTGGCTCAGTGGATTGAGTGCCAGCCTGAGAACCAACGGCTTTCAGGTTCGATTCCCAGTCAGGGTATATGCCTGGGTTGCGGGTCAGGTCCCCAGTTGAGGGCATGAAAGAGGCAACCACACGCTGCTGTTTTTCTCTTTCTCTCTCTGAAAATAAATAAATAAATTCTTTTTTTTTTTTTTAAGGAAGCCTAAAGGGAGTAAGGAATTTGTCTAGGGCTGCACAGCTAGTGAGTGTTAAAGTTTGGACTTAGCCTCTTGCCCCTGCCCTTCAGGATTTGCCCAAGCCAGAAACCTGGGGATTGAACTTAATTCCTCCCTCATCACTCATGCCCACTCTGCATCCCACACTGGGACCTGGATTCCAACGGCACTTAGGTCAGCTATTCCTCAAATCTCTGCCCCTGGATTAGCTCTTTCACTGTCACTTTCACCTGGGTACAGTCACCTCCTTTCTGGGCTCTGGTCTTCCTCTCCTCAAGCCACGCTTCACATTTAAAGTGCTTTTTCTACAGCATAGATCATGTCATTGTGTCACTCCCTGCTAAGAACCCTTCAGTGACAACACACAGCTATTGAGACAAGAGCAGCTTTTTCACTTGGCAACAGGCGTCTGCTTCCCTGGCATTATAGTCAATGTTCATTGTTTCCAGATTCCACAGTGGCCAGTTGGTCTGCTCTCTAAAATGGATTTATAGCTCCAAAATCAATACTCTTAGTGCTTGCAGTCATTCACAGATATGTGCAGAGAGAGGGAAAAATTTGACTCACCCAATGCATACGTTTCTGGCAGAGGTTAAACAAGGTGATGCTCTGCTTTTCATTTCAGCTCATGCTGTAAACAAGTGTCCTTTCCATGGTCTAGTTGGTGACACATTTTGACTTTTTTTTTGGTTTTGGTTGATGATTTTGCTTTTAAAATGGCCATGAAAAGTACTGAAGTGCTGCTTAATGTTCCTAGGGCAAAAAGGCAATGATATGCCTTACGTAGAAAATACCACCTATGAGATGAGTTTCATTCAGGCATGAGCTACACTGCTGTCAACTGTGAGCTCAATGTTAATGAATCAACAATACAGTTCATCCAGAAAAAGGAAGAGGAAATTCACAGATGTGTAGATGAAGCAACTCCAGAAAGTGCTAGAGCAACATCTACAGTATTACCCCCATATCCCAGGTTTCACTTGCTGCTGTTTCTGCCAATTCTGCTACAACTGCAGTCCAAAAATATTAAATGGAAATTTCCAGAAATAAATAGTTCAATAAATAATTCATAAGCTTTAAAACATGTGCTGTTCTGAGTAGTGGGGTGAAATCACATGTTGTCCCTCACTCTATCTGTCCCAGGACATGACCAATCCCTTTGTCCAGCTCATCCACGCTGTAGACACCCCCTGCCTGTCAGTCACTTGCCTGGTAGCTGACTTGGTTATCAGATCAACTGTCACATTATCACAGGGTTTGTGTTCAAATAACTCTTATTTTACTTCATAATGGCAGCAAAGCACAAGAGACATGGTGCTGGCAATTAGGATATGCCAAAGCATAAAGTGCTTCCTTTAAATGAAAAGGTGAAAATTCTCAATTAACAAGGAAAGAAAAAAGTCATATGCTGAGGATGCTAAGAACTACAGTAAGAACTAATCCTCTGTTTGTGAAATTGTAAAGAAAGGAAAATAACTTCATGCAAGTTTTTCTGTTGTACTTCAAACTGCAAGTTATGGCCATGTTGGGTGATAACTGCTTAGTTAAAATGAAGAAGGCATTAAATTTGCAGGTGGGAGACTTGAACAGAAAACATATTCTGATTGACAGCAACATGTTGCACCAGAAAGCACTGAACTTATAATAAAAATTTTAGCAAAGACTTCCCTGAAATGAGAGACCACATTCACATAACTTTAAATATGGTATATTGTTATTTTTAAAAAAAGGTGTATTCATTATTTCCAGGAAGAGAGAAAGGGAGAGAGGCAGAGAGGGAGAGAAACAGAGAAACATCAATGTATGGTTGCCTTTCACCTGCCTTCAGCCACGGACCTGGCTGGAGACCTGGCTTGCAACCTGATTTATGTGCCCTGGCTGGGGAATCGAACCAGCGATCTTTGGGTTCACAGGCTGGCACCTTACCCACTGTGCTACCAGCCAAGGCTAAATAAGGCATATTGATATAATTGCTCTTTTATTATTAGCTATTGGTAGTAATCTCTTACTGTGACTAATTTATAAATTAAACACCATAGCTATATATGTATAAGAGGAAAACATAGTATGAATAGGGTTTGGTGCTATTTGCTTTTTAAGCATCCACTGAATGCCTTAGAATGTATCCTCCCTTGCATAGTGCATGAGGAATCTACAAAAAAGATGGAAAAGCAACTAAATTTGTAGATTCATGAGATGATAACTGATTTAATAAGGCTTAATGGTAGTGTTTTGAGGAAAGACAAAGAAGTTTACGGCCAGGAAAATGTTAAACCCTTCTCAGCTAGTGCTGACTGATGAACACATTTCAGAGAGTGATATGGCATGGAAAGTGTTAAACTTGCAGGCGAGGCAGGCTCTGTGAGGCTCAGGAGAACTTGAAAAACAACTGCTAAGTATTGTACAAGAAGAGGGTTATGTGGAAGAGCAGGTGTGCGATACTGTTGGGACTGGCTTCTTTCACAAGGACATTGGCAAAATGAATGTATATGATAACTAAATGGGGTTTTGGTTATACATATATATAAGATGTGGCAACAGACCAACACTTCAAGATATTTCTTACATTGCACTTTTATTTTATCTTTTAAATTAACACACTATGCTGCATTTGATTGATTCTGTGTTTCTAGTTCTGGTATTTGGTGCAGAGCTTGGCTCATAGATAGGAACAGCAAATATTTATTGGAAAAAAAAAAGCATGAAGATGCATGATATCTATTTATTCCACCTAGCTGAAGTTCTCTGGGTCATACATTTTAATAAATACATAAAATAGTTATAAATTAACATATTAAATTAATAGCTTATTCTCTGAAATAGTTTAAATACTTTCTTTGCCCCTTTTCTTTTTAATATGAGCTATATATTATAAAATTTTGCACCCTGGCTCATGTGGCTCAGTGGATTGAGAACCTACCTGCGAACCAAAGGGTCCTCAGTTCAATTCCCAGAGAAGCCACATGCTGGGGTTGCAGGCCAGGTCCCCAGTTGGGGGTGCACATGAGGCAACCACACAGTAATGTTTCTCTCCTTGTCCTTCTCCCTCCCTTCCTCTCTCTCTAAAAATAAATAAATAAAACTTTTAGAAAAAAATTTTGCTGAGAAAAATAAACTTGAGCTTAGTCAAAATGGAGCAATTAGAAATTTGAAACAAGTGGTCTTAACGGGTTTTCAAAAAAAGATTTTATTTATTTTTAGAGAGAGGGGAAGGGAGGGAGAAAGAGGGAGAGGAGCATCGATGTGATGTGCCAGAAAGACATCTCATTGCCCCTGGCATGCCCCCAGCTGGGGGTGTGGTCCGCAGCCCAGGCATGTGCCCTGACTGGAAATCAAACTGGGGACCCTCTGGTTCTCAGGCTGGTGCTCAACCTTACTGAGCCACACCAGCCAGAGCTGAATTAGGATATTTTGCTGTGCTCAGTATAAAGATAGAATTTTTGAACCAGGCAGACCTTAATTTATACCTGTTAATTAGGCTCTTTCAGGTTAGCCAAGGAGACAAGGAAAAAACAAAAACAGCCTTTCCAAGGCTGCATGGGTCCTAAAAGAAAGATTAATTTATTCATAGACAGTTCTGGGTCCAGCCTTCTGATAGCAGCTCTGCAAATTCAACAACCCATTGTCTCCTTAAGATCGGATGTTTGCTGCTCACGGACCTGGGGCTGCTGTTATGGAAACTCCAGAGAGTGATTGGTCACGCTTTGTCCTGACTTAACCACATCTACCTCTCTTCTCTCTGCCCACCTCATGCTTCTGCATAGACTGGCAGGTGCCAACAGTTTCTACTAGTTTCAAATACAAACCCCAACAAAGCAACGATCTGATGGCTTCAGACAGTTATTCTTCCTGCTGGGCAGGGATCTCACATCAGTTCGCCTCCTAAGACAGAGGGGTCCTTCTATAAATTAGCTGCTCCTAGGGCCAGCACCTCCTTTTCAGGCTGGGAATGCAAGAAGGCCTGTGGATGTGAGATACACTCAAATCAGACCACAGGGAGCTTCTCTCTGAGTACACAGAGACAGATGCTGAAACCTGGAAAGAGGTAGATCTTGTTTAAGGAGGCTCTCTGAAACAGGTCATCCCTTCATCTTGGGGATTTGACTATTTGGCTTGTTTCTTTTGACCTAGTCTACTTTTTGGGTTAAGTCTGCAAGGATGAAGAATCTTCTCATTTATGGAATGTCTAAACATATTGCCATTGTGTGTTTTATCACAATTACTTACAGTTGAAAATGAAGGATGTCTGCTATCCCTGGAACACTGTATAAGTGGGCCTACAACATGGTTTTCCCTTTGTTTTCTTTAAGTAAATGAGCTGCCGCTTTAAAAATAAATATGTAACACTGCAAGGGAAACTGGTATGAAGCTCACCAGAAGTTGCTGTTACTTTAAAGCTATTAGTATTGGTTGGTTTTCTTTGTTTAGAAGTTTGAAGTAAGGGAATATAAAAAGTAGTATTTATTAAGGACAGAGACATTATTCTAAGCCCAGAGAATATAGTAGTGAACATGCCAGACATGTTTCCTATTCTCATGTAACTTAAGTAAAATATATTTGATCAATCTGTTTTCTCATTGTTTTTTTAAGGGAAAAAAAGTAAGAGATCTAAAGTAAGTCCTGGAGTCAAGTATGAATGAGAGACCCTAAGCAACCACATTAGCACTTTGAACATTTGAAAATGGCAATTTAATTAGAACTTTAAGCAAGCTGTGAGAATAATGCCATAATGATATTTTTAATAATTAATGGTCTTGTTTGTTGCCCATTAAATTGTCTTCCTTTTTTTCCTTCCTGACTCTCATTTCCTCTGACTAAAGGGGGAAAAATGCCCTCAACAAATAATTAACAGTAGACATTTTAATTATTGGATTGATATTAAACTACCACAAACCTAGTGATGTATGATGAGACCTCAGGCCCCACAGCCCGGCTATTACCGGTTTCCATCACCACCTGAGCCAGCAGCCACCTGAGCTCTTTAGCCCCAGGCCAACGGGAGAGGCCCTGTCCTACTGCCAGCTCTCATTTACTTTTCCTGCAGCAGATTCATCAGTGCTCACACGGCAGATCCTTCCCAAGAGTTCCATTAAAAACCCCAAAGCCCATGAACAAAGCATCCTTTCCTGTTGTTACTCTTGAGTACCAATGGTCTCAGCAGTAGATTTCTGGAAGGAGTGTCACATATAACTTAACACCTACTGCTTATCCCAAGAACTGGCAATGACCTAGATTCCCAGGGTGGGGGGACTCTTGTTACTCAGCGCATTGACCCCCAGATCAGAGCCAACAGAGGACAGCCCATCATTTCCCAAACCAAAGGGTACCACCCCAAAATTCAAACCTTGGCATGTGCCTCAACAATTTCCACATTTAACATCACTTTATTTAAAATAGGCAGTAAATTCACCTTTTGGGGTGTTGCCTAACTCTGCCCCCATATTTGACAGCTTGTGTATCCTGCTCCTGCAACCAGCATCTCCCCATCTTTGGCTCCTTGACTATTCCTCTGTGTAATTAGTAGATACACTTCCTCCTCACTGCCATTCTAACTGCTCCCAGTTTAGAAGGCACTGTGATTCACAATAGCGAAGGTAAGCATCTGGGAACTGAACTGGGGGCAGTTCCACTGGGAGAAAGCTGCCTGACACTTGGACCTGCTAGGCAATGAGCCAGCAGTTGGATTCACCTGGAAGCCACTTTTATGTTCAGTTGCCCAAGGAATGGTTCAATCTTGGACACTGGTTGATTGGCAAGTGGAGTGTTGTTTCTGGGCAGCTTAGTGCTTGCTCTAGTAGGAGCGTTCTTGGAGTCAGTCTCAGGTTAACACACTTATTATGAAAGAAATAAAAATATTTGCCATACTAGTAAATTTTGTAAGACTCAAATAGATGTTCCTAAATATGTATTTTACTTTCATTGTGGTAATCTATCTTCATAATTAAAAAAATAATAATAATAATGTCATGGGGATGTAGTGTATAGCATGGTGGCTAAAAGAGTAAATCTTAAGTTTTCATTAAAAGAAAAAAAATTTTTTTTGCCCTGGCTGGTAGCACAGTGGGTAAGGTGCTGGCCTGCGAACCCAAAAGTCGCAGGTTCGATTCCCCAGCCTGGGCACATAACCAGGTTGCAAGCCAGGTCTCCAGTCAGATCTGTGGCTGGAGGCAAGTGAAAAGCAACCTTGATGTCTCTCTCCCTCTGTCTCTCTCCCTTCCTCTCTTCCTAAAAATCATGAAATAAAATCTTTAAAAATATAAAAATAAAAATAAAAGAAAAAAAATTTTTAACTATGTGTGGTGACAATGTTAACTAGACTTATTGTGGTGATTATTTTGCAATATATTTAAATACTGAATTATTACTTTGTACACCTAATACTAATGTAATGTTATATATAATTATACCTCAATAAAAATAATGTCAATTATTGTTAAAGTTGAATAAGTGATTCTACAGCTTATTGATACAAGAAAGTAAAGCATTGGACAAGTTAAAGCCCTTATTCAGCAGCTATTTTAAGCAAACTAAGTGTTGAAAAAAGAAACAAGTCCCAAAGTGGAGTTACTTGCTCCAAGGACAACAAACCAAGATTTAGTTGCAGTTTCAGCCTCTCCCAGGAGTGTGACCTTAAATCAATCTGGAAGGTCCTGATTAACACTAGTGAGGTAACTTCATTTCCTTAAAGAGAGGTGCCCTTGCTGGAAATAATCTTTCTTTTCTTTTGCTAATAACTTTCTTGTCCCACCCAGTTTCTGCCTATAAAAACCTTCCACTTACTACAACTTTTCAGAGCACCTCACTGTTCACTAGATGGTATACTGCTCAAGTCATGAATTATTCAATAAAGCCAATGAGATCTTGAAATATACTTGGTTAAATTTTTGTTTATTAACACAGGTTAAGTGAGGCTTACAGGTTTTTTGGTGAATCTGTCACTCTTGATAAGGAAACATTGTTCTCTGGCTTTCTTTATTATAATTTTGGGCACAGAAATTACACAATTTGGCCATAAAAATAAAGGTCATCTAGAAGAGGCAGAATTTAGTTATCTTCAATTTTATAGATTATCATCTAAAATAAGACATTTAAAAATATTTTTAAATGTCTTATTTTAAAATATTTTTAAACTTTAAAAATTGCTTAAGGCCAAGGTGCAACTTTCTTTGGTCACCATGAATTGGGGTTCATCCAAAACCACCATGTTACTGAAGTTTGATCCCAACAGGATCAAAAGTTGTATACCTCAGGTGCACTGAAGGGAAAGTTGGTGCCACGTCTACCTGGCCCCCAAGCTCAGCCCCTGGGTCTGTCTTTATAAAAGGCTGGGGAGAGCCCTGGCTGGTAGCACAGTGGATAAGGCACCAGCTTGCGAACCCAAAGGTTGCTGGTTCGATTCCCAGCCAGGGCACATAACCAGATTGCAAGCCAGGTCTCCAGCCAGATCTGTAGCTGGAGGCAGCTACAAAGACTTAATATGATGCTATGAAAATTAAGGCAGTCATATTGAAACAAGAATGAAAATGAGACCAAATGGAAAGGCAACCATACATTGATGTCTCTGTCCTTCTCTACCTCTCTCCTTTCCCATCTCTCTGAAAAAAAAAAAAAAAAAAAGTTGGGGAGACATTGCCAAAACAACTGGTGATTTGAATGATCTGAAGATGACAGTGAAACTGACCATTCGGAACAGACAGATGTAGACTGAAGTAGTGCCTTCTGCCTCTACTCTGGTCATCAAAGCCCTCAAAGAACCACCACAAGACAGAAAGAAGCAAGAAAACACTAAGCACAGTGATAAAAATACTTTTGATGAGATTGCCAATGTTGCCCAATGGATACAGTACCAACCTCAAGGAAAAGAACTCTCTGGAACTATTAAAGATAAGCTGAACAACTCTCTTGTCCAGTCATCGGGCTGCGATGTTGATGCCACCAACCCTCGTGACATCACAGATGACACCAGCAGCAGCCCAGTGGAATGCCCAACTAGTGAAGAACCAGACATAATTGTAATTAAAGATCATTTGATAACAAAAAATATATTTTTTGGGGAAATCTGGACTCACTGAGAATGTCCATGAAGCCCTGGGAGTTGGATAGTTCTGCCACAGTTTGCTCCTGTGGAAACAATCAAGGGCTCCCATCTGTCTGCCCTAGGGTTTGGAGTTTCTCATAAAATGACAGGCTAACCTGCCAGCCTTGATTGGATGGTTATACTAACAACGACCAATTATCAACTTTATCTGATAGAGCTTTCTTCTTGTAGAACAAGTTTGTCACTTTAAGGATTACATAAAATACTGCCCCTGCTTTCTGGTAGTTAGAAATCCTTTTCTCATCACCTGCAAAAGATCATATTGTAATAGGAAGACTCAGAAACAGGTTTAAAGAAAACAGTGTGAAAATAAAATCCAATTAAACATTAATACTAAATAAATTAAAATCCCAGCAGTATTTTAAAAATGGAAATTGAAGATCTGATCTGATTCTAATATTTATATGAGATGCAAAGGGCAAAGGAAAGACAAAACATTGTTAAAGAACAATTAGGGAACTGCTCCCTAGCTACAAAGACTTAATATGATGCTATGAAAATTAAGGCAGTCATATTGAAACAAGAATGAAAATGAGACCAAATGGAAAAGATCAGAGGCCCCAACTGACCCACACATACGTGAACATGTGATGTATGACAAAGAAAGTACTGTGGAATAGTGATAAAAAATACATCAAAACAAATTAACAATGCTAGATCATTTGGATAGCAATGTGTATAAAGCAAATATTGAAACTTACCTTATACCATCCATAAAAATCAATTCCAGAAAGAATATAGCTTTAAATATGACTATTAGCTCTGGCTGGTGTGGCTCAGTGGATTGAGTACTGGTTTGTGGATTGAGAGATTGCTGGTTCAATTCCCAATCAGAACATGAACTGGTTTGTGGCCGGGTCCCCAGTTGGGGGCGTGAGAGAGGCAACAGGTTGTTTCTCTTACACATCAATGTTTCTCTCCCTCCTTCCCCTCTCTGTAAACAAACAAATAAATAAAACCTTTAAAAAATAAAAATGACTGGGGAAAAAACTTTCATAAGGCAGATTATGACCTACAGGTAGGGAAAGATTTCTTAAACAAATCATAAAAGAAAAGCTAAGGTAAATCAGGAATGTTCTGTGGATGAGGCTGATTTGAGCCAAAAATCTAAGAATAGTTCCTCATTCATTCACCAGATGCTGTAGTCTACCCAATACGGTTCTAGTCATGCTACAGACTGAGAATAGTGACCCAAAGCAAACACAATGGTTTGCAGTTTCATGGACCAAAAAAATGTTCATCAAATAATCCTGTAGATAAGTATAAATTTACAGGGAAAGTGACCTAAATGTCTAATGGGAATGTGGTGAAATAAATCATGTGTTCTTTGATTTAATAAAATGCAGTCATTGAAATTGTTTCAAAGAATTGGAAAATAATTGCATTAACACTGGGTACTTAAAGGGGGACTATAAAAGTATTAAGTATAATCTCTATTTCATAAAAACAAACACGTTTCCCTATGCAGAGGAGCATTGATTAAATATAATCTCCTTGGTGATGAAACTGTGAAGCATACAGCTTGTTCTTATTAAATAGTACTGGTTTTGCCAGGCAGCAAGTAGGTCTGTTTTTCTATTGTTGAATTTAGCATTAGACATTGTTGAATAAAGCATGCTTTGCATGCTTTCAATGATGCACTTTTCAAAAAAAAATTTTTTTTTTAAGATTTTATTTCATTATTTTTAGAAAGAGGGGAAGGGAGAGAGGCAGAGAGGGAGAGAGACATCGATGTATGGTTGCCTTTCACCTGCCTCCAGCCACAGACCTGACTGGAGACTTGGTCTGCAACCTGGTCATGTGCCCTGGCTTGGGAATCAAACCTGTGACCCCTGGGTTCACAGGCTGGCGCCTTATCCACTGTGCTACCAGCCAGGGCTCAAAAATTTTTTTTATTAAAGATTTCATGCATTATTTTCCAGAGATAAGGTCAAGGAGGGAGGTAGAAAGGGAGAGAAGCATCAATGTATGATTGCCTTTCACCTGCCTCCAGCCAAGGACCTGGCTGGAGACCTGGCTTGCAACCTGGTTATGTGCCCTGGCTGGGAATTGAACCAGCGACCTTGGGTTCACAGGCTGGTGCCAATCCACTGAGCCACACCAGCCAGGGTGCACCTAAGTTTTAACATATTATTTCTTAGTATTTTATTTTGGTTTTGATGGGGCAGACAAGTAAGCTACATGTTGCTGAGGTCTCTTCTTGCTGAGTAGGGACAGTGCGGTCTTGGTGAGAGACCTCATCCCATGGTGCTCCTGGCGATGTGATGCTGGCACTGAATTCCTCTGTGTCTGCCCAAGCAGGATGAATCTTCCTCTGTCTGCTATTTGTTTTGGTTGGTTGGTTTTTTGTCTGTTACTTTTTAAGACAAAAACTTGTGTCCAAAGGGAAAGTTTCAGAAATGCCTCCAGAGATAAAGATGGGACTTTGACTTCCAAAATGTATCCTTGGACATCTAATTAAATTTCTCTGTTATTAATCAGTATTTGCATTGCTTTGGAGTAGCTCTAGTGGTGGCTCCCATCTTCTACCATTCCTACCAAACTAATTGTTTTTGTTTGAAATAATTGTTTGAATAATTGCTTTGTTTTTTCCCTGGGAGGCACTGAAAAACATTAATTCTATGTTTCTGAATTGGGATAAAAACAAACAAACAAACAAAAAAAAAACACAACAGTTGACTATTTTCAAGCTGAAAATTTAAAGTATGTATTGAGTAATTAATGGATATTACATACAAATAGAATAGGCCGTATAATTTGTTATAAACTGAAAATTCTAGTTTTTATTCTGATCTGTAATATTCCCCCATCTCAAAAAAAGGTTTTTATTTTTGTTTTATAATTTTATTTTAAACACTTACTGAGTCATTTAGCCTGACCTAGTTTTGATGGACTGGATAATGTTGCATGCAACCTGTCTTTTATACCATCTTGGACTTACCCTGCTTTGCACAATAGATACCAGTGTTTGGTCTTATGAAGAAGACAGGGTTATTTTTACATCATTATTTAAAAGATGCTAGAAAGATCTCTTACTGCTTTCTTTACAGCCAGATCACACATTAAAGATTTATGCTTTCAAGTCTTAAAGAGTTTTCATCATGAGTTTCTGTTAAAATACAAATAGCTAGGATTGGAAGCAGCTGTCATACAAAATCTTAACCAGGTTATCCTGCCAGCCACCTGGGAGGAAAGAATAGCTTGATCCAGTGAGGGAAGGTCTCATTACAGCTGGGCCTTAGGGAGCAGCTGGCAGGAAGCTGGTCTCACCAAGGACTCTCCACAGCTGACCCAAGTTCTGCAGTGACAGCAGCCCCTATTTACAGAGCTGGAAAATTATTCAGAGAAGTGGGAGGGTAATGCATGTACATTTTTCCTGCTTGAAACTGTTTGGCATTTCCATCTGGGATTTATATGACATTCTAGAAAAGGCAAAATTACATGAATATAAAATGATTACTGGTTGCCGAGGGATGAGGTAGGGGGAGGAATTGACTACAAAAGGGCAGCATGAGATCATTTTTGGAGTATGAAATGGTTCTGTGTGGTACTATGGAGGTGGAGACATGACTATGCAATTGTCAAAACCACAAAGGGTTATTTTACTCAATGCAAATTTTTAAAAACTAACCAGGATATTGGGCAAACTCAGAAGGGATGCACACAGTGGCAGATGACTCTGACCACATGGAAGGGGTTAGAAAACCCCTGACCAAAGTAACTTTGGGAAGCAGTGTTTTCACTGGATGTTCTAAGATTAAAGAACTGTGCACAACACTGTACTCTAGTTGGTACATTTGTTTCTCATAAGGTTAGCAATTATGAAATTACTTTACATGTTAGCAAATATACTGTAGACAATCAGGGCCCAGTTTCTCACTGTTGGTGAAAAAAGTTTCCAGCAAAGTGAGAATTCTAGAGTAAACCCTGGATTATGAACCATGTATACATATATATGATAGACAAATAGATATATATATACCTGAGTTTGTATTTATACATATGTTTCTAAACTCTTTCTACTGAGAGGGCCTACCAGCAGTGATGACACTTGAGTAGCAATGAGCACACCTAGCACCCAGATCTTGGTTTTTTAGATATTATTCTCTATTGAAAGAAGCCAGGGTTTCTTGGAGAAATGGTTAATTCTAGGCCTAGGGGTGGAAAATACAAGGTTATTCTGGAACATCTTGTAGTACCACAAAGTAAAAAAGTGCTTAGAAAAATATGGGACATGTCAAAAGGGGTCAGCCCAATGGCCCAAACTAGAACAATGTGAGCAACAAAATAAATAATGATAGCATTTGACTATTACCCAAAGAATAAAATCATCACTAGAACACAATATTAATTACTATAGACAAGATTCAGTCATGAATGCAAAAATTGTAAGACATAAGGGAGAAACAGTATATTTGCATAGTCTCAAATATCTCTAAGTGACTTACGAGTATTTAAGACAAAAATGATAACTGGTACTGTGGGATTTATAATATGTATAAATGTAAAATTTATGGCAACAATAGCACAAAGGATAGAAGGAGGTAAATGGAACTGATCTGTAGCAAGGTTTTATATTTTACATTTATTTATTTATTTAGATTTTTAAAAAAGATTTATTTCATTATTCTTAGAAAGAGGGGAAGGGAGAGAGGCAGAGAGGGAGAGAGACATCAATGTATGGTTGCTTTTCACCTGCCTCCAGCCACAGACCTGACTGGAGACGTGGTTTGCAACCTTATTATGTGCCCTGGCTGGGGAATCGAACCTGCGACCTTTAGGTTTGCAGGTCGGTGCCTTATCCACTGTGCTACCAGCCAGGGCCATATTTTACATTTTATTAAAACAACGCACTGTTAACTCTAAGAAGATTGTGATATGTTAAAGGTGCATACAGTAATCCCTGGGACAACCACTGAAATAATGTTGAGGTGTTGCTTGAATATTAATAAAGGAATGAAATAGAATACAAAAAGTATTTGCACAAGAATATTCACAGACCTTTTAGTTATAGTAGCCAAAACCAGAAAATAACTCACATGTTCATCAATAAAAAAATGGGTGAACAAAGTGTACTATATTTATTCAGCAGAATACAATGCAGTAATATCAAGAAATGAAGTACTGAAACACATATCATGGATGAATGTCATGAACATGCTGGACATGCTGGAGTGATACAAACTGGACAGAATACATTATTGTATAATTACAGGCAAAATAAACTTAGGCAGGAACAAAATCAGAACAATGTTTGCCTATAGAGGGAGAAAAAATTGCCTGGAAAGGAACATGAGGGAATTTTCTGGGAGTGATGGAAATATTCTATGCTTTAAAGGAGTGAAGGTTATACAGTTATAGTTATTTATCAAATTCTGCAGTTATTGTAGTATCTGTGCATTCAATATATGTACATCTTGCCACATGAGAAAACCATCTAAGAAAAATAAAGGGACAGGTGCATCATAGGACGAGCTATGGATGAAACAAAAAATGGTAGATAAATAGTAGTTGTTAAAGTTGGGTAGCAGGTCTATTATTCCATTTTGTTATTTTGAATATGTTTAAGTTATTCTGTAATAAAATATGTTTATAAAAAGATAAAATTGACCTACAATGTCAGCCATTAAGATATTGGTTACCCCATGGACATGGACAACAGGTGGGATTGACTTTGGGGGGAATGGGTGGGTGGGGAAGGGGACAGAGGGGAGCAAAAAGGGGATGGATGTAATACAACAACAATAAAATTAAAAAAAAAAAAAAAAAGATATTGGTTACCTTTGTGGAAGACTGAAGAAGTGATTGTAGGCAGCCTGAGCAAAGCTAGTTCCAGCTATTGGTTCCACAAGTGTATCCACTCTGTAATAATTCATCAAGCTTTACATGAATGATTTCTGCATATATCATTATGCATGTTATACACCAATACACACTTAAGGATTACTTAGTATGTGCACAAAAATCTTAAGTCAATACCTCAGAATAACAGCAGCATTTTGTTTTGTTTTAAAGTGGAGCCTGTCACTCAGAGATACAGATAGAATTAGCCAGACCACTGGGGTGAGGGAGGAGCTGAAGGAAACTGCCTCCGCAGCAGATGAGGCCCCATTCCTGGCATGTGATGACATATTCCCCTACTCCTGGGCAACACACAGCTGGAGAAAGTCATTGCACAGATTGTGCACAAGGTGAACAGGGTGATTGACTAAGGGAAAAGCCCTCCTTCTCCCTTCTGGTCCCTGGGTGGGGGTGGGACCAGAGGAGTAGCCACAGGTACCTGAGAGATCACGTGGTGGCAGGGGGAGGTGCTGTGCCAGAGAAAGACCTGTCAGTTTAACAGGAAAAAGATGGGATTGGTAGGAGGGCTGAACCCTCCCAGAGTGCCTGGAGCTGAAGGCTAAGTGATATAAACCAACGGAAGAAAGAGACACTCTTTCATTTACCCACCTCCTGGGTGGGTAGGCTGGGTTTGTAGGACCATCTGACCCTGAAACTCATGTGGCCAATGGAAGCTCTGGCAACACAGACTCCAGGAGGGAGCCTGAGACCAGGTAGCCTCCCACTTAGCACCTTGGGCTCCAAAGGATAGATAAGAATGGAGTGGGAATTGTAGGCACTGGTTTTGGTCTTGTTGGGTATGACTGGCTTTTTTGTTTTATTTTGTTTTGTGGAAGAGATGAGCCTGAAGACAGGGAGTCCCCCATAATACCAAATTGTGTAGAATTTTGGTAAAAACCTCTTTGCTTCCCCACTAACCTCTGCCTACAGAATTTGCCTATGGGTAGCAACAAGCAGCCAAACCCCACTTTTTAATTTTAATTTTTTAAAAGATTTTATTTATTATTTTTAGATCGAGGGGAAGGGAGAGAAGCAGAGAGGAAGAGAGACATCAATGTGTGGTTGCCTTTCACCTGCCTCCAGTTATGGATCTGGCTGGAGACCTGGCTTGCAACCTGGTTATGTACCCTGGCTGAGAATCAAACCAGGGACCTTTGGGTTCACACGCTGGTGCCTTATCCACTGTGTCACCAGCCAGGGCTAAACCCCACTTGTATTGGGTAACAATAGCATCATTATAAATTTGGATTTTAATATTCCAAAGTATTTATTAATGTCCTAATTCTTGGGTAACCCCTAAGGTCTTCCAATTTTTGCTTCAAATTTGTAAATAGAATGGTTTTGATTTTTAAAAATTATTTTTAAAAGCTTTTATTTATTATTTCAGAGAGAGGGGAAGGGAGAGAGGCAGAAAGGGAGAGAGACATCAATATATGGTTGCTTTTCACTTGCCTCCAGCCACGGACCTGTCTGGAGACCTGGCTTGCAACCTCATTATGTGCCCTGGCTGGGGAATTGAACCAGCAACCTTTGAGGTTCCCAGGCTGGCACCTTATCCGCTGTGCCACCATCCAGGGTTGGTTTTGATTTTTAATGATGCTATTTTTTTTTCAGTAAAGTCCTCCTCCCCTCCCTCTGTCTAAAAAATAATAAATAAAATCTTTAAACAAACAAACAAACCAAAACACATTGATTTAAAGCAGTAGTTCTCAGCCTCACTGCACACTATAATCACCTGGAGAGCTCTAAAAAACACCAATGCCTACTAAATCTGGGGATTTAGATTTCATTGGTTTGTTGTGACTTGGGTTTGGGGAAATTTAAAAGTCCTTATTCCAGGTGATTCTAATGTGCAGCCAGGGGTAAGAACCATGGATTCAGGGTCAGGGATTTGTTAGCTGCATGTGATGTCCATGTGTGCTATGGCTGGAGGAGAACAGGGGATTAGAAAACAGCTATGCCCTATTAAAATCAAAGGACTGCTTCAAGATTACTTAGAATTTGGCTAAATTGTAGCAGGAGAAATATTCTCCAGCTGATCTATTTGTATGTCATTTGCTTTTATAATGAGAAGTTATTTCAGGCACAGTAGTTTGTTTTAGTCTGTGTTGAAAATCACAAATAGCTTACAAATACCAAAAGGAGATGAGATTAATTTGAGAACTTGCTGAGTGCATTAGACATGTTTTTGAATTTCTCCTGTGAATAGAAATAAAAACTATATTGCCCTGGTCTTGACATCCTAAACTCAGTCCCCAGCCATTTCCTCAAATTATTCTAAGTCTTTCTAAGACACACCAGCAATCTTCCCAAGGGTTATTCTCAATGACAAAGAGTACAAAATGGGCTGAAATCTCAAAGAAATCCTGCTTTTATTTCAGAAGCAACTCTTTCCAGAACCTTGCATGACTAGGGAAGCTGCAGGAGGAGAATGGTTTGGTGAGGCTGGGAGATCTCTGAGGTCAGGTGGAGTTGAGATGGAGTCCCAGCCTAGTCACTTAGTAGACTGTTGCAAGTTTCTTGACTTGCAAACTTGCAACAGTCATATAAACCTTGTCTGCAAGAAAAGACATAATGAGGGTGATCGCAAAGACATCAGTGATTCTTCATTTCTCCCTTATTCATGACCCTTGAAAGGTAATTTTATAGCCACTCCCAATGACCCAATGAGAGGCAGAACCTGTTCCTCCACGCTGTGCACCAGGGTTGGCCTTATTTGCTTTGGTCGAATAGAATATAGGGAGTATGATAGTGTGTCATTATTGGATTAATTAGGCTTTAAAGGTCTTAGATGCTTTTGCTTCCCCCCCCACCTCCCCAGAACTACCCATCTCCATGAGAACAAGCTTGTATTAGCCTGCTGGAGGCTGAGATACCACAGGGAGTAGAACCACTGGCCTAGTCAACAGCCCCAGAAACAAAGGCCCCTACTCAACCAGCAGCAGCCACACACGCACATGAAGAAGCCTAGCTGAGAGAAGAATGGCCCTGGTGAGCCCAGACAAAACTGCTGACCAGTTCACTCATGAGCTAGATGAACACTAGGGTGGCTTGTTATGTCACAAAGAGCTAATACATACGTATACCCATTGTAGACTGAAGCCAGGCTTCAATAATAATAATAATAATAATAATAATAATAATAATAATGTGACTTGGCAAACAGTAGGATCCCTATCGATGCTGATTTTATTTTTCTCTTATTTAAAGTTGGATCTCTTGAACTATACAGAACTCTTGTAGACATGTATGCATGTGGCTGATGCTTAAACTCACACAGTATCCCACACCACAAGGGAAACAGACAGTTTCTAGGGACTAAAGTCAATTCTGAACTCTGGAGGTCAAGGCTGTGGAAAGACCTGAAGACACAGGGTTACCTCCATTTGGGACTTCATCTTCCTTTCATTGCCGTCTGATCTCTGGAAAGGGGGAATGGGCCCACATCTAGAAGCGGTGGTCTACTTTTGGAAACTCCCTGCTTGCACCCCTCTGTTCCCTCAGGTTACTGTCTCTCCCTACCTTGGGTCTGAGATGAGATGTTGGCAGCAGAGGGTATTTCTTAGCCTCTGGCAGAGATGTGGGTGGGGATTAGGCACCTCACCTCCCTGATGTCAAGTGGAGTCAGAGCCATTAATATTGCACTGGAAGCTACTGGCCCACATGTGGAAACTGAGCACTTGAGATATGGCTGGTCTGAATTAGGATGTACTAGAAGTATAAAATAGAGTGACTTCCAAGATTCTGTTTACACACAAAAAATACAAAATATTTTATTAATAATTTTATATCGATTACACTTTAAAATGATATTATTTGGGATATATCATGTTATATTATATTAATAAAAAAATTGAAACTACAGACATGGCTCATATTTTAGTTCTTTGAACAATGTTGTCTTAGAAGACTGCCCCCTTTTCTTAAAAAAAAAAAACAACTTTATTGATTGTGCTGTTATAGTTGTCCCAGTTTTTCCTATTTTGCATCCCACCATCCAGTAACCCCCACTCCCTCAGGCAATCCCCATGGGTCATGCATATAAATTTTTTGGCTACTCCATATCCTACTGTACTTTACATCCCCATGGCTATTCTGTGGCTGTTTATTTGTACTCCTTAATCCCCTCATCTCTTCACCCATTCCCCCAAACACCCCTCCCATCAGGCAACCATCAAAACATTTTCTGTATCTATGATTCTGTTTCTGTTCTGTTTGTTTGCTTAGTTTTTTAAAAAATTCAATTGTTGATAAATAATACATTGCCACTTTATTATTCATAGTTTTGATCTTCTTTTTCTTAAATAAGTCCCTTTAACTTAATAACAATGTTTTGGTGATTATGAACTCCTGTAGTTTTTTCTTATCTGGGAAAAATTGCCCCTCAATTCTAAATGATAGCTTTGCTGGTTAGAGCAATCTTGGCTGTATGTCCCTGCTTTTCATAACTTTAAATATTTCTTTCCAGTCCCTTCTAACCTGCAAATTTCTTTTGAGAAATAACTATTAGCCTTATGGGAACTCCCATGTAGGTAAATAACTGCCTTTCTCTTGCTGCCTTTAAGATTTTCTCTTTAAGGCCCTGGCTGGTGGCACAGTGGATAAGCCACCAGCCTGGCAACCCAAAGGTTGCTGGTTCAATTCCCCAGCCAGGGCATAATGAGGTTGCAAGCCAGGTCTCCAGCCAGGTCTGTAGCTGGAGATAGGTGAAAGGTAATTATATACATTGATGTCTCTCTCCCTCTCTGCCTCTCTCCCTATCCCTCTCTCTAAAAATAATAAATAAAACCTTTTAAAAAAAGAAAAAATACTTTAAAAATATTTTTAAAGAAAGATTTTCTCTTTATTTTTAACCTTTGGCATTTTAATTACGATGTGTCTTGGAATGGGCCTCTTTACCTCTATCTTGTTTGAGACTCTCTGTGCTTCTTGGACTTGCATGTCTATTTCCTTCACCAAATTAGGGAAGTTCTCTTTCATTATTTTTTCAGATAGATTTCCAATTTCTTGCTCTTTCTCTTGTCCTTCTGGCACCGCTATGATGTGTATGTTAAAATAATTGAAGTTGTCTTAGAGACTGCCTATGCTATATTCTTTTTTTTTTTAATTCTTTTTTCTCCTTGTGATTCTGATTGGTTTGTTTTTTCTTCCTTATGTTTCACATTATTGATTTGATTCTTGGCCTCTTTCACTTTACTATTGTTTCCCTGTAAGTTATTCTTTATTTCAATTAGTATATCCTCTGTTTCTGACTGGAATTTTTCTGTGCTGTTGAGGTCCTCACTAAGTTCCTTGAGCATGCTTATTTATAATCAGTGTTTTAAATTCTATATTTGATAGATTGTTTATCTCCATTTTGTTTAGTTCTTTTTCTAGATTTCTGATCTGTTCTTCCATCTGAGTCATATTTCTTTGTTTCCTCATTTTGGCACCTCCCTGTGTTTGTGTCTGTGTATTAGATAGGGTTGCTATGGCTCTCTATCTTGGTAGTGTGGCCTAATGTGGTAGGTGTCCTGTAGTGTCCAGTGGCACAGCCTTCCCTATCACCCAACCTGAGTATTCAAGGCATGTCCTTTATGTGGACTGAATACACCCTTCTTGTAGTTGAGTCTTGATTCCTGTTGGCAGGTCAATGAAAGGGATATACCCAGGCCAGGCAGCTACAAGGATTGGCTATAATCACTGACCACCAACCACCAGCCTCTGTGGAGGATCATTTGTGCAGGGACAGGGTGGTGGTGCTCTGGCATGGTCTGTAGCTGTCCACTGGGTGCACATGCTCTGTGATTTCATGGGTGGTGCTGGCCAAGGTCATCCCCCACCTGTGCTTTCCCCAGGCTACCCTGGCTGGGCTATTAATCAATCTGAGATGGCTTCTACTTGTGCTGGTCTTGGAGATTCCCAGTGAAACCAAGCTGTGAATCTAGCCTGGTGGTTGCTAGTGACATACCTTGGGCCACTTAGCAAAAGGTACAGGGGGTTTGGGGGCTTACTAAAGCCTACTGTTGCTTGTTTGAAAGGATTTAGGAAGTTGTGAAGCATGAGTCAAGACCAGTCATTCTTGTGGAAAAGCCACTGCTAACACGCGTAAGTTGTGGGGATAGAGCCTCAGGGAATCTCCAGGGCTGGATAAATAGTGTTAGCCAGGTTTATGGAGGCTCAGATATGGCATCCACCTGCCAACTCTGTGGCTCTGTGGGGAGAGGGTTCAGAAAAGGAACTATGGCCTCTGCTTATCTATCTGTCTGGGAGAAAAACTGTCCCCCAGCTCTCATCTTAATGCTAGACACCTCACTTCCTCCTTCTATTCCACTGGTGCCTTTCAAGCTACTACCTTGCTGCTGAAGCTCAGAAGGAGTGAGTCTGACTAAGTCTGTACGTGGGTTCTTTAAGAGGAACAGCTTGGGACTTCAGATGTTTCTTCCACTAACTCCATCCCTACTGGTTTTTGAAGCCAGAAGTTATGGGAACTTTTCTTCCCTGCACTGAAACCCCTGGCTAGGGGACCTGGTGTGGGGCTGGGACTCCTCACTCTCAAGATATCTCTCCTGAATTTTCACCTGCCATACATGCATTTGTGACCAGCCCATTTTGAATCTCTACCAGTCTGGATGGATGTGGTTTCTTTAATCCTTTCTTTACTTCCATTCAACTCTTACTTATGATGGTTCTAAGTGATGGTTGTTTTATAGCTTAGTTGTAATTTTGATGTGATTGTGCAAGAAGGTGAGCTGGGTCTATCTATGCCACCATCTTAACTGTATGTTTCTATAAACAGAAATACCAATTGCACAACTGGATAAAAGAACATAATGAATTGAGTCTAGGGACACATTGCACCTAACTTTCACAGGCATGTTCATTACCAGAAAGTGTCATAACTTCCAACCACCCCAACAAGTTCCCAGTACAGTCAGAGCAAGCATTAGACTCTGTCCTGTGCCATCAGTGGTGCTGAAATGCAACTATATATGCTGAATCCAGAGCCAATAGGACTGTGATGCTATGAATGGAGCCAAACTTCACAGAAACACTAAATAAAGTCTTTAGTGAAAGCAAGCATGATGGCCAGTGTTACCAGACTCATGGCAACTTCATTCTTTTTCTTTTCCAGTAAACATTTTCAAGGGGGGAAGCACAGCCTCCATGCAGAAATGCTTTGAGAGCTGCTCAGGACAATGCCTGAATTCAAGAGGAATAAAGGAGTGAAAATCTACGTTTTAATTGTAAACAAATGTCACAGAGAAGTTTCAGATCTATAAACTTAGGTATGTATTAGTTATCACACTAATTTGAAATGCAAGGAAATGATAGCATATGTGTCACATGTTTCTTTTCCTCTGCACCCCAACTTCCTTTTAAAAACAGCAATAGTCCTTAATTCCATGGATGTATTAGAAGGAAAAAAACTCCCATTGCTATCTATATGAACATTTAATATTGGAAAATTAGAGTTTTTGATTCTCTATTTTGTCTGTTATTAACTTTAAAGAAAGCAAAGATTAAGTGTTCTACATCTCAGATAATGCATTTTTGTAAAACTTCTGAATGTGAAAAGCTTCATTTCTTTAATTATTAACAATAATTGCAATTTCCCCATCCCATGTGGAATACATTTTCAGGAGCTGTGAGGACATGGAAAAGAAATAACCTATATTGTTCCTACAGGATGGTAAATCCCTTGAATGCAGGGACAGAGAGAGAGTTTAGTGCTTAGCACAGCATCTGGCACAGGGCAGGCTGGAGAATAGAGAAATGTGAAGACTGGCTCTCAAGAGAGGCCAGACTAATCCACTGCCTAATGCCAGAAATTTTTTTTATGGTCATGCTGCTTACTCAATGGCAACTATGTGAGTGAGATCCATGTTGAAACAGTTAAGATGCCATGATGTTTAAGTTTGATCTTAGAAATAAGTTACTCAACCTCTTGATGGCATAGAGAAAAGAATTTTAAAAAGCAGCATGAACAGAAAGGATTGGAAGCATTATTGTCTGATGATACGCATATGTGTTTGGATGAAGTATTCTTCTACCAGTATGCAACTTTCATATTTTCTTATAATCCTTTATATTTCTGTGATGTCAGTTGATATTTCTTCTCTTTTCATTTCTGATTTTATTTACTTGGGTACTCTCTCTCTCTTTCTTTTCTTTTCTTTGCTTTGTTTTTTTTTAAAGATTTTATTATTTCCAGAGAGAGAGGAAGGGAGAGAAGCAGAGAGAGAGAGAAACATCAATGTATGGTTGCTTTTCACCTGCCTTCAGCCGCGGACCTGGCTGGAAACCTGGCTTGCAACCTGGTTATGTGCCCTGGCTGGGGAATTGAACCAGTGACCTTTGTGTTCGCTCTCTCTTTTTCTTGATGAGTCTGGTTATAGGTTTATCAATACCGTTTATTATTACAAAAAATAACAATAAACAGCACTTGGTTTCATTGACCTTTTGTATTTTTTAAGACTATTTTGTTTATTTCTGCACTGATCTCTATTATTTCTTTCCTTTTACTCATGTTGGGCTTTGTTTATTGTTCTTTATCTGTTTTTTAAGGTGTGAGTTTAGATTGCTTGAGATTTTTCTTGTTTCTTGAGGTAGGTCTGTATTGCTATAAATGTCCCTCTTAGGACTGCTTTCACTGGGTCCCATAGATTTTGGGCTATTGTGTTTTCAATTTCATTTATCTCAAGGTATCTTTTGATTTCTTTCTTGATCTCATTGTTAACCTATTCATTCACCTCTAGAGATCTTGAAAGCAGTTTAAGATCCTTTAGATCTCCAGAGAAATCTTAATCTTTCTCATTTCCTCCTAATTAAGATATTTTTCCTCAGGTACCAGCATTCAAGATACAGCATTTTAAAAATGATTATGCCAGCAAAAAAGGAATAAAGCAAGGATTTATGTTGTAATATAGATGAACCTTGAAAACATTATGCTATGTGAAAGAAGCCAGTCACAAAATCTATGTATTATATGATCCAATTCATATGAACTTTCCAGCAAGATAGATGTACAGAGACAGAAAGCAAATTAGTGATTGCTTAGGGAGTGGAGAGGAGGATGAGAAGGATAGGAGGGCAATAAATAAAGGGTGTTTCTTTTTGAGGTAATGGAAATGTCCTAAAATTGTCACATCTCTGTGAATACCCTAAAAATCATTAATTGTACACTTTAAATGAGTGAATTGTATGATATATGTATTCTAACTCAATAAGGTTGTTTAATTTTTAAGTTATTAAGAACTATTTTATACCTTCAAAATGATATGTATATTTTTATATGTAGTATATTTTATTTTTCTTTATACCATGTAGTTTGTACCCGTCACCTGCTTAATAAATAAAACTTTACCACTATCTTTGAAGCCATCTGCATGGCCCTTCTCTAAACAACCCTTTGCCTTCCCTCCTAAAGAATCATTCATCCGAAGTTTTTAAAAAATTATTCCTGTGACTTTCATTGTAATTTTACTACATATGTATCTCTCAATAATATATGTTTTTAAAACTTTTTATAAATGTATGTTTTGCACACTTTCTGTAGCTTGTGTTTCTCAGTCAACATTGTATTTTTTGAGGGCTTTTCAAGTTTTAAAGTTTCTTATTTGATTCCATGCATTGTTCACTAAGTAGACTCTAAATTAAAGATACTAAAACCTACCTCGAAGAGAATTCTTGTGAGATAATGACTATAAAGTGCTTAGAGCAGTATCTCATCCATTATAGGTGTTCAATATTGTATGTGTAATATATACATTATTATATATTTATTAGTAATTATATAATATTATAGGATTGTTCCTTTCTCTATGAATGTATATACTATTTTATCAACTGTATTGTGGATTAAGCTTTCAAACTAAAATCTAAGTTACACAGAAAAGCCTCATTCTAGATAGTTGAATAGCTAAGATTAAAATTTTTATATACCAATTTATTTCTAAACACGTTTTCAATTTTAAGCAAACTAAAAACATGAGCCTTATAAAGCTTCAACCATTTCCAATTCTCTTCTAAACTTGTTTATGAACATATGTGACAGCTTTAAATACTATGTGACTATTTTGTATTCTGCTTATTCCCCCAGTTGTGCAGTGTTCTTTTGACATACTCTTTCATTTGTACACTTCCAGTACCCATATAACCTGTATGGTTGCCATTTTCATAAATATTTTTATCCTCACGCAATGACCTTTTCTGTATTGCTTTCAGAGAGGAGGAGGGGGAGGAAAAGTGACAGACACAGAGATAGTTTGGTTGCCTCTTGCATGTGCATTGACGAGGGATCCACCCCACAACCATCACCTTTCAGTGTATGGGCCAACACTCCCACCAACTGAGCCACACCAGTCAGGGCAATAGTTACCATTCGTAATATTTGTGTGCTTCACCAATTTCCAAGCAGTTTTCAAAAGTTCCAGAGAAGCCTAGTTTGGCCTGCTAGCTCCACCCCCACCTGAAAGCCGCCTCAGCAGTGAGGAGCGCGAGGAGGCAGGGGCGGGGCGAGAAGAAAAGGCCAGCAAGAAGGGGAGGGGCGGGGTGAGGAGGCGGGGACTTGGCGCGGAGGCGGGGGCGGGGCGAGAAGACCCGGCGGGCACGAGGAGGTGGGGGCGTGGCGAGGAAGCGGGGGGGCGGGGCGAGAAGGCCAGGCAGACACTAGGGGGCGGGGCGAAGAGGTGGGGCAGACTAGAGGAGACCGGGGCGTGGTGAGTAGACGGGGCGGACGCGCTGAGCTCCTGGAGGGCCTGTGTGCCGGGGAGCATGGCCACACTACGCAGGCTGCGAGAGGTACCCCGGCATTTACTGGTATGCGAGAAATCCAACTTCGGCCACGACAAGTCGCGCCACAGGCATCTTGTGGAGACGCACTATCATAATTACAGGGTGAGTTCGGCTACCGCGCCCGTGGGCGGGAGAAGCTTAGGAGAGTTGGGTGTCTGGCGTGGCGGGTCCTCTCGCCGGGTGTGCTGGGAAATGTTGTTTCTCAACGCCCCTAGCTAGTGGTTTGCAGAGCTGCAGGACTACAAGTCCCAGGATGCGCCGGGCGCAGCGCGTTTTGCTCCTGGCCTAGTCTCAAAGCCGCTAGGATGTTATTGTAGTCCCTTCCCGGGCCCAGGTGCAGTGCATCCAAGGGGAGACCCCTGCCCAGGGAGGCTCTGCCGGGACTGGGAGCTACGAGGGGTGGCAGCTGTGAAGGGCAGCCTCCGGCTAGCCCCATACAACTTACTTTTGCTTCAAATCGAAGCCAGGCTCTCGCCTCCTCCCCAGCACGGAATTCCTTCTCCCCCACATGTGGGTCTTTCAGGGAATCATGCCGAATCCAGGTCTAAGAAAATTTCTTGCTTTTCTGTACAGCTTATGGAAGCTTTCCACTTAGCCTCCCTACCGCCTTCTGTGTCTTCCAGGCAAAGTGTGCTATTTCTACAGCTTTGGGAGAAATCGTTGTGGTCGCCCGGCTGGCAAGCACAACTTAAGAGCTTTTTGAGTTTTGTAATACTGGCTGTTACTTCTTGATAATGTCACCCTCGTGGAGTGCCTTTTTCGCAGATGTGGAGAGTCCAGGCGTCAGCAAGGTTAATTATTGGTTTGTCCAGGATTTACTGAGAGTAGGGGAGAACAACCGAAATTCCTGGTCAAGTGTCTGGTAGGCCATTTCCACTAACCCAAATAAATTGCTAGGCCTCCAAAAAATAAGCCTTAAGATGGTAATGGTTTAAGCGTTCAACATTTTAAGTCGGTCAACTTAATCTTCAGGCCAGGTTCCCCAGTTTTTCAGAGACACAAATACTGACTCAGCTCTGAGAACAGATGTTTCTTTCAAGCTTTGGGAGAGTGATTTTCAAGGTTTGGAGCACTTGGGCAACTCGTGAAACGGATAGGGTTTACATGTCTACACTGCATGGAAAATTCATCACTGACAGTAGTCAGAATTTGCCAGTTCTGATGTGTAGAATTTTTAAAAAATTTATAAAAAGATCCAGGCCACTTCTGCTCCGGAGTAACCTCTTAATAATGGATTCTGAAGGGACAAATTCCTTATGCCCTAAGGGACAGTTCCTTTGATTCAAGCCTGGTACTGGGATAAACAAATATCTCTTATTAAGTTGTCCTCTCTTTCCCTAAAACTTAACTAAAAGCTAAACTATTAACAAGATCTTTCCAGTAAAGTTTTCTTGCTCATTCTCTTTCTGGTATTGTACATTTGAATACAGAAATGAAAAACTTGTCAGATTTTTCTTTTCATGAGATTGGTAAGTTAATTTATAAGTGTTTTATAGAAATCTGTGGAGGAATAATTAGCAGCCTTCATGATGTTATATTTTCCCTAAAACCCTGGATGTTGATCTACATCAAAATAAGACCTGTTTATATATTACACGTTCCAATAGGTTTCATTGCTGATTCCTGAATGTGGGATGCTATCAAAAGAACTAAAAAACTTGGTCACAGAAACTGGACCCTATTACTTTGTGAAGAATTTACCTCTTCATGAGTTAATTACACATGAATTCATCAATACCTTTGTAAAGAAAGGTAAGAAAAACTGAAGTGTCAATGAACATGGCAGCATGAGGAAGTCTAGTTGGATCACATTACAATATAAGGGTTCTTATTTTAAGTAAGCTTTATGGAAATAGTCTATGTGATCAAACGCATGCATCACTGCCCATCTCTCAGTATTGTTATCTTTCTCTTTCTCATGCTCTTGTTAGATGGTGGTTTCTGATGACACTTGTCCACAAGTGTTGCATGGGGATGTTATAACAAAATGGTATCCCTCATCTTAAAAAAAGGATTAACGAAGAGGAAAGTCTTTTGGTCCATATTCAAATACAGTTCTGTTGGGTGTGTGGCTGCCAAGAACACTGCTCCCAGTAGTTCCTACAACTGTCTCAAAAGGTTGGTTACCTGAGGCAACCACAGCATCTGTTCACAGAGCTGGATATTCACTGTTTGGCTCCTGCTCAGATTTTATGCCTCTCACCCTCCTCTACTGTCTTCATTCCTATTCATATCTACTGGGTTGATTGGTTTCTTCCAGTTGTTTCCTAGGAGCCACTTGTTTGGAACTGTATTTCTGAAAGTCTTTAGGGATTCCATTCCCTTTTTTTTTTTTTTTTAATTGTATTACATCCATCCCTTTTTTTCTCCCCTCTGTCCTCTTCCCCACCCACGCATTACCCCCCAAGGTCAATCCCACCTGTTGTCCATGTCCATGGTTCCTTTATACTAGGTTCTTGTCTACACTGCTCCCCTTCTTTGCCTCTTCCTCCCCCCTCCCCCCAACCCCTTTCCTCCTGACCACTGAAGGCCTATTCCCTGCATTCATATCTCTGGTTCTGTGTTGCTTGTTGTTAGTTTTGTTCATTATTGTCCTGTGATGGGTGAAGATCATATGGTATTTGTCTTTCACTGACTGGCTTCAGTGACTGGCTTTCACTAAGCATAATACTTTCTAGTTTCATCCATGTTGTTGCAAAGGTTAGGAATTCCTTCTTTCTTTCTGCTGTGTAGTATTCCATTGTGTAAAATGTACCAAAGATTTTTGATGCAATCATCCACTGATGGGCACGTAGGCTGTTTCCAGCACTTGGCTATTGTAAATAGTGCTGCTATAAACATAGGGGTACGTAGGTTCTTATGAATTGGTGTTTCAGGATTATTTGGGTGTAGTCCAAGTAGTGGAATTACTGGATCAAAGGGAAGTTCCATTTTTACTTTTTTGAGGAAACTCCATACTGTTTTCCACAGTGGCTGCACCAGCCTGCATTCCCACCAACAGTGCATAAGGGTTCCCATTTGCCCACATCCTCGCCAACACTTGTTTATTGATTTGTTGATGATTGCCATTCTGCAGGTGTGAGGTGGTATCTTATTGTGCTTTTAATTTGCATCTTTCTGATGACTAGTGATGTTGAGCATTCTTTCATATGCCTCTGGGCTGTCTGTATATCTTCCTCAGTGAGTTGTCTGTTCAGATCCTTTGCCCATTTTTTAATTGGGCTGTCTGTCTCACTGGTGTTGAGTCTCATTAGTTCTTCATATATGTTGGAGATCAAACCCTTGTCTGATGTATCATTGGCAATTATGTTTTCCCATACAGTTGGTTCCCTTTGAATTTTGCTGGTGTTTTCTTTAGCTGAACAGAAACTTTTCAGTTTGATATAATCTGATTTGTTGATTTGTTCTTTGATTGCCTTTGCCCTTGGTAAAGTATCAGTAAACATATTCCGGTGTAGGATATCTAAAATTTGACTGCCTATATTTTTCTCCAGGACCTTTATGGTGACACTGCCTGTTTAAATCCTTTATCCATCTTGAGTTTATTCTGGTGTATGGTGTAAGTTGGTGGTCTAGTTTTATCTTTTTGCATGTTGCTGTCCAGTTCTCCAAACACCACTTGTTGAAGAGACTGTTCTTACTCCATTTTATGTTCCTTTACCCTTTGTTGAATATTAGTTGACCATAGAGTCCTGGGTTAATTTCTGGGCTCTCTATTCTGTTCCATTGATCTATATGTCTGTTCTTATGCCAGTACCAGATAGTTTTGATGACAGTAGCCTTGTATTGTTTGAAGTCTGGTATTGTGATTCCTCCTACCTTGTTCCTCTTTCTCAAGATTGCTGTGGCTATTTGTGGGTGTTTTTGGCTCCATATAAATTTTTGAAGTATTTTTTCTATCTCTGTGAAGTTGTCATTGGTATTTTAATTGGGATTGCATTGAATCTGTAGATTGCTTTGGGTGGTATGGACATATTAATGATAATTCTTCCCATCCATGAACATGGTATATGCTTCCATTTATGTATCCTCCTTGATTTCTTTCTTCATTGTTCTGTAGTTTTCTGAGTACAGGTCTTTTACCTCCTTAGTTAAGTTATTCCTAGGTACTTTATTTTTCTTGTTCTTATTGTAAATGGGATTTGTTTTCTCGCTTCTATTTCTGATGTTTCATTATTGGTATACAAAACTGCTTTTGATTTCTGGATATTGACTTTATATCCAGCTAGTTTGCTAAATTTGCTTATTAGGTCAAGTAAGTTTTTGGTGGTGCTTATCAGGTTTTGTATGTACACTATCATATCATCTGCAAATAATGACAGTTTGACTTCCTCCTTTCCAATTTGGATACCTTTGATTCCTTTTTATTCTCTGATGGCTATGGCTAGAACTTACAAGACGATGTTGAATAGAAGTGGAGAAAGTGGACAGCCTTATCTTGTTCCTGATCTTTGAGGGAAAGCTTTTAGTTTTTGTCCATTAAGTATGATGCTGGCTTCAGGTTTCTCATATATGGCCTTGATTATGTTGAGGTAAGCTCCCTCTATTCCCATTTCGTTGAGGATTTTTATCATAAATGGTTGCTGTACTTTATCAAATGCTTTTTCAGCATCTTATTGATATGATCATATGGTTTTTGTCTTTCAATTTGTTGATGTGCTGTATTACATTTATTGATTTGCAAATGTTGTACCATCCTTGCATCCCTGGGATGAAACCCACTTATCATGGTGTATGATCTTTGTAATGTACTGCTGAGTCCTGTTGGCCAATATTTTGTTGAGAATCTTAGCATCTATGTTCATGAGAGTTATTGGCCTGTAGTTTTCTTTCTTAGTTGTTTGACCTGGTTTTGGTATTAGAATAATATTGGCCTCATAGAAAGAGTCTGGGAGTCTTCCCTCTTCCTGTATTTTTTGGTATAGGTTGAGAAGGATAGGAGTTAGTTCTTCTTTAAATGTTTGGTAAAATTCACCTGTGTATTCATCTGGTCCAGGGCTCTTGTGCTTAGGGAGATTTTGGATTACTTCTTTAATTTCACTGTTATTGGCCTATTCAGGCTTTCTGCTTCTTCTGGCTTCCGTTTTGGTAGATTATACATTTCCAGAAATGTGTCCATTTCACCCAGGTTGTCATATTTCGTGTCATATAGTTGTTTGTAGTAATTTCTTACAATCTTTTGTATTTCTGAAGTATCAGTTGTGATTTCTCCTCTGTCAGTTCTGATTCTGTTTATTTGGGTCCTCTCTCTCTTTTTCTTGATGAGTCTGGATAAAGGCTTGTCAATTTTGTTTATTTTTTCAAAGAACCAGCTCCTGGACTTGTTGAATCTATGAGTTATTGAGTTCTGCTCTGATCTTGATGATTTCCTTCCTTCTGCGTGCTCTGGGCTTTGTTGTTGCTCCTCTAGTTCTTACATCTTTATGGTTAGGTTGTTTTTATAAACTTCTTGTGACCTTTTTCGGTAGGCCTGTATTGCTATAAATTTCCCCCCGAGAACTGCCTTTGCTGTATCCCATAGATTTTGGGCTGTTGTGTGTTCATTGTCATTTGTTTCCAGGAACTTTTTGATTTCATCTTTGATCTCATTGTTGACCCCTTCATTGCTTAAAAGCACGTTATTCAGTCTCCATGAGTTAAGAGTATTTTTGTTTTTTCCCCTTGAGATTGGTTTCTAGTTTCAAGCCATTGTGATCTAAGAAGATGCTTGGTATGATTTCAATTTTCCTCCATATTTGTGGAGGCTTGTCTTGTGACATACCATGTGGTCTATCTTAGAGAATGATCCATGTACATTTGAAAAGAATGTGTATTTTGCTTCTTTGGGGTAAAAGACTCTGTATACATCAGTTGGGTCCATTTCCTCTAGAGTGTTGTTCAATGCCACAACATCTTTGGGGATTTTTTGTTTGGAAGATCTGTCCATTGTTGATAGTGGGGTATTAAAATCCCTTACTATTAGTGTGTTGCTGTCTATACCTTTCTTAAAGTCCTCCATGATTTTCCTTATATATTTCGGAGCTCCTACGTTGGGTGTGTATATGTTTACCAGAGTTACTTCTTCTTGATGGATCGTTCCCTTAAGTATTATGAAATGTCCTTCTTTAAGGGAATCCATTCTTACTACCTAAGTTACAATACTTCTAAGTAAACTACTTAATATTGTAGGACCCTTGTTCGTCCTCTCCAGTGGAGCTGTGAGGAATCCTAGTTACTTGGGGCTCCTCTCATTCCGATATTGCTGGGACTGTTTATGAAGCTGGACATCTTATCTTTGGTCTCATTGACATCATTCCTTTCATTTGTTTTGAAGCTCAATACTATTTTGTTAATAACGTGGACACTAGCTATAGTAGGCTCTGTTACTATCCAGTTTAAACCCTTGCAATAACTCTTTTTTTAAAAAATATATTTTATTTATTTTGCTATTACAGTTGTCCTAATTTTTCCCCTTTTGCCCCCTCCACCCAGTACCCCATTTGCTCCAGCAATGTCCCCCTTAGTTCATGTCCATGTGTTATGGCTTCTCTATTTCCTTTGTTCTTTTTAACATCACCCTGTCTATTCTGTAACCACCAGTATGTACTTTTTTTCTTTTTTCCCTTTCACATCCAGACAATTCACCATTTAATTACTGCCTTCTGTCAGCTTCTCAAATCATATTAATACAGAGTTTTCTTTTCATTATTTTAAAATGCCTACATTAATTCATTTGTTTAAAGAATTACTTTTAAATAATATGAATTACAATATTACCAAACACATGCAAAAATACATTTATACCCTTACACCTTTTTATACATATTTAAAGTACATACTGGATTTTGAAGAGTCAATATAAAAAATTTAAAATATGCCAATAGCTTATATAATTATTACATGTTAAATGATAGTGTATTAGATATATTGTAGCAAGATTAAGCAGATTTTTCTTCTTTAATACTTATTTTACCCAGGGATGCTATTTTTGTGAAATATATCACAGAAATGGTATATTGCAGAACTCACTTTTGTGAAAGTTGTCCTTGAGACAGTGCCAAACCTATAGTAAAAAATGAATTTGGATTTTGAGCCAGATCCTCCCCCCTCCAATAATACAACTCAACTTTATTTTAAGCTACTGGAACTACAACTTATTTTTTTTGGAGTTTTCCACCTTAAATAGTAGATTTATTTATTTAGGCTGTGCCCAGGCCTTACTTCTTTCAATACTTTGTTTTTCCTCTATATGTGTTTTACAAGTGGAAGCCTTCAGAAATAATGGCACTTGCAGTGTTCAGCCAGTCCCCAGAGTAGAAGTTATTATGTCTAGTAAGTTGAGGTAAAAAAAAAAAAAAAAAAATCCCTAGGATTTAAATAATTCTGTAGAATAGTATTCTAGCTATTTTTTGAACTTGTGGTTGACTTCCTATGTGGTCCTAAACTAACCCGTGAACTATTTAAGGGTCTGTTGAGGTAGAGATTAGGTATGCTCACATTTCAATAATAAAGTTTACTATAGCATTAATTCCTTTTCCCAAGCACCCCCAGTTTGGGGGCCTTCATAACTGGAAATGTATATTTCCATGATTTAGTTGAAAGGAATCTCATCTAATTTATATGCTAATATGAGAATATATATTGTCTATATACACGAATCATATAACTTAGTAGTTTGCAACTTCCATCCAAATTGGTTTTCATTCTCAGCATGTTTTCTAACCTAAAGATTGACTGATTTCTCAATACACCCATGACCAGCTGGTTGCTATTTAAAACATAAATTGTTAACAAAATCTATAGATTACATACCCACAAATAAGTACATATTTTATAACAGTGAATAAAAAAGATAGCATATCTCCTATGTAATAATATACATCCACATTTTCTTACTTTTTTCTTCTTCCTTAACTGCATTCGATTTTTCTGAGTTATTGCAAGTAACCTGATTTTCCCATATTGTGAAATAATTCCAATCTAAGAAAACAACCTGCAGTAATGCAGATACAAGTAATATACAAAATTGTACCTTATTTAGTAAAACCTATTTATAACAAGATCACTTTAAAGCATTCATAAGTTAAAGTTGGTTTTTACCCTTTCAGCTGCCCTATGTCTTTTGAGTGGTGCATTTAATCCATTTACCTTTGTACTGTGTTCCTGTTTGTCTCTCTGTTTCTTAATCTTCTTAAAGCAGACCCTTTAGCATCTCTTGCAATGCTGGTTTGGTGGAGATGTATTCTTTTAGCTTTCTTTTGTCTGAGGGGCTCCTTATTTCACCTTCCATTTTGAATGACAGCCTTGCTGGGTAGAGTATTCTTGGTTGCAGGCCTTTGTTTCCCATTACTTGGAATATTTTTTGCTATTCCCTTCTGGCTTGTTGTGTTTCTGTTGAGAAATCAGCTGATAACCTTATGAGAGCCCCCTGGTATGGTATTAGGTGTTTCTCTTTGCAGCTTTTAGGATTCTCTCCTTGTCTTTGAAATTTGCCATTTTCATTGTGATGTGTCTTAGAGTGGGCCTGTTTGGGTTCATCTTCCTTGGGACCCTCTGTGCTTCCTTAGTTTGCATGACATTTTCTCTCCTCAAGTTAGGGAAATTTTCTGTCAATACTTTTTCAAAGAGGTTTTCTATCTTTTGCTCCTCTTCTTCTCCTTCTGGTATCCCTATGATACAGATGTTATTCCATTTCATGCTGTCCAGCAGCTCTCTTAAAACCTCTTCATTCCTTTTCAGTCTTTTTTCATTTTGCACTACCTGGGAATTTTTTTCTACATTGACCTCCAGCTTGATGATCTGATCCTCTGCCTTCTTTAGCAGGCTTTTGATTCCTTCTACCGTGTTCTTCAAATCAGAAATGGTATTCTTCATTTTCTCCTGGCTCTTATTGGTGGTATCTATATCCTTTTTTAATGCTTATGTAGTTCTCAGTAAGTTTCTTGTAGCTTCCCTGGAGTTCTTTGTAGTTTCCCTGGAGTTGTTTTTAGTTTTATTTGAACTCGCTGAACTCATTGAGCTTTTCTATCATCGTTATTTTGAATTCCATGTCTGATAGTGTGCTTGCCACTATTTAATTTTGCACTCTTCCTGGGGATTCCTCCTTTCATTTGGCTGAGTGTTTATTTCTTTGTCTCCCCATTTTAGGTTGCTCTTATTTGTTTCTGCTTCTTAGATTGGTCTGCTTTGACTTACTGTCTTAGTGGTGTGACCTTCTGTGGTGTAGAGGTGCATACTTTCTGGATCTGTGCTTGGTGACGTCAGCTCATGTCCCACATCTGGGCCTAGTCAGCCAGTTGAAGACTACCAGAGATCCACTATCTTTGTCTGTCTCTTTTAGTTGTTAATCCAATCAGTCTGGGATCAGTGGTCAGCTTTAGGCACCTCTGGGCGGGGCAGATGAAGGCAGGTGTTAATCCAATCAATCTGTGATCTGAGGTCAGGTTTGGGCACTGCAGGGTGGGGCTGTGGCTTCCTTCCCTTCAGGCTCCTGCCCTTTGAAGAAGAGTGGTCTGCTGGGTGTTTTGGGGGATTTGTCAGCACTGGACTCACGGGCTGCTCCCTCAGCTCTCACCCTAAAGCCACTGACTCAAACTCTCCCCAAGCTTCTCTAGTCCACTGTGCCCTTTCTCTGCTGGAGCCCAGAGTAGGAGGGTGCTACTGTATTTTCATGCGTGGTCCTTTTAGGAACTTCGTCTCTCTGTCAAGCTGGCTAAACCTGGTGGTTTTTTGCTTTTCACAGCTGGGTGCTATTTTACTCTCTGCTGTGTTGCTGTAGGCTGGGAAGCCCAGTTGGGGGTTTAGATCCCACCCTTCTTAGGTGGATCCCCAGGTTGCTGAGATGTTTCTCAGTCCCTTCAGCTGCTGCCCGTGGGAGCCCCACCAGCCCCTTGCTTCTCCGCACTTCCTACCAGTCAAGTTGTGATGAATCGGCTCTTCTGTTATGTCTGTGGTAATAAGACTTCTCTCCAGTTGGTGTTCTGTTGGTTATTCTGGATGATTTCTCCCCAGTTAAGTTGTAATTCCAGTTTGGTGTTGGGAGGAGATTGGTGTAGCTCTACTCACTCCTCTACCATCATGGTTCCACAACAACTCGAATGCAGTAGGCCTATGATTCCCATTTTGCAGGTGAGGAATTTGAAGCTGGGAGAGATTGAGTAGCTTTCTTTACTTCATACAAGTTTCTGGCACATTTTGAATCTCAACTTGGAACTCTGCCTCTCAAGTGTGTACTCTTTGTACCGCTCTGCCAGCATCCCCAAAGACACACACTCCATCCTTAGTCCATTCTCTGTCTGGTGATAGTCAGCTTGCACAAACAAGTCTTGGGCAGGGGGTTAAATTAACTATGCAAACTAACTGTGCTTGGCCTTTCATGTCCTTCAGGTTTGCAGTGGCAGGTTTTAGGTTTATTGAGTGAGCTAGAGCAGTAATTTGGATTTATTATCATGTAAAAGTAACCCACTAACTTTTTGCAGGTGTAATTTTTTAAAAAATTTCTCTGGGCTTTCTCTTATAGGTTCCTGCTATGCATTGACACACAATACTAATATTGATGAAGATAATACTGTTGCCCTGCTGCCAAATGGTAACAACATTAGTTTTTTCTTCTTTCTTGAGTTAAAAATGAAGTACATACTGTAAAAATAAAGTCAAATCAGTCCTGGCTGGCGTGGCTTAGTGAACTGGGCACCAGTCTTCAAACCAAAGGGTCGTTGGTACAAGTCCCAGTCAGGGTTGTGGGCCAGGTGTGGTTGGGGGTGTGAAGAGGCAGCAACATTAGTGTTTCTCTCCCTCTCCTCTCCTATCCCCCCTCTCTAAAAATAAATAATTAAATTAAAAGTCAAATCAAATAGATGTATATAAAGTAGAGGACTCCCTTTAAACTCTTCTAGAGGTAACAGTTCTTAACAAGTTATGTTCATTCTTCTAGACATTTTCTGTGAATTCATAAACACATGTAAAGGGATTTCTTTTTTAATATAAATTACATCATATTGTGTTGTTTCTCAGTTCGCTTTTTTCCTAAGCTACATATCATAGACATCTTTCTATATGAGTGCATATAGTTCTAATGTACTATTTTTAAAATTTTGAGGATATTCCAAAGAAGAGATATACAGTGACTTGTTCATTGCTCTTCAGTAGAAATTTGGACAAATCTAATTGCACTATTATAATTAATATCCTTGTGTGCATAATATATAAACAATTTTATAAATGAGGAATATATGTATAAATAATATTCTTGTATGCTTAAAATCTGTGTGCAGTTTATTGCTCTGATATCTAACTGCTCGATTTGCCTTTCTTTCTTTTTTTTTTTAAAGGTTTTATTTACTATTTTTCAGAGAGAGAGGGGAAGGGAGAGAGGCAGAGAGGGAGAGAAACATCAATGTATGGTTGCCTTTTGCCTGCCTTCAGCTATGGATCTGGCTGGAGACCTGGCTTGGAATCGAACCAGTGACCTTTTGGTCCGCAGGTTGACACTTTATCTACTGTGCCACCAGCCAGGGCCTTACCTTGCTTTCTTTTGGTCATAGAATTTGTCATATTTTGACATCTCTTTTGTGGGCATGATTTGATTTATAGGGAAATTAATTTTATCACTGGATAAAGACACTTACGAAGAAACTGGACTTCAAGGTCGTCCATCTCATTATTCTGGTAGAAAAATAATGAAATTTAGTAAGTATATGCTTGCTCTATCAGTTTCTAACAAGGTAGTAATAGTCTCATGACAGTTTAAATTTAAATTTAAATGTTTGAATTGCCTCTTTTGTTCAGAAAAAGTATGGGTTTTTCATATCTTTAAAGCATCTTACTCAGAGGACTCTCAGTTGGACCTCAGGGAGGAAAGATAATGCTATTTTTACTCAGCTGTAGGCTGCATCTCTTATAAAGAGCATAGAATTGGCAAGGTCTGTTAAGGTATTTATGTTTTAGCTCAGAAATTGAAAGTAGTGAAGCTAAGGTAAGAGTCTGCAACTTGTTCTTAATAAAGAATTTCCGTGAGTTGCCTAAGTCTTTGTGGTTTCTAGTAGAAATTTACTTGTGATAGAAGAGATATTGTTCTGCTGGTAGTGTCTGATTTGGGCATCAGTAGCAAAGATTGCTGTATCCATAGGTAGATTAGAGTTGATTCTGTCCTTGGTCTTTGATCTAGGAAAAGTATGAACTAAGAACATTTGTTTTTAGCTCTCAAAGCTAGAAATGCCCGTTAAAGGCAGAGTTTTGATTTGGTAAAACACAGAGAGAGCAAGAGAAACAAAATAATTTCCACTACCCATAAAGCTTCCAGAAGTTCTGTTTTTTAAATATGTGATACTTTTTCCATGGTGTAATCTATCAATCTGCTTATGAATGAAATATTTATTCCTCTTTCCATTTTTGTAAGTTATTTCCATTGATTTGATGGACCTATCCTTTAACCCGGATTCTAAGAAGTATAAAAGAGTATCTTGGTCCTTCAGAGAAAAGAAGCCATTGAAATTTGATTTTCTTTTGGCTTGGCATCATCCAGGTATGAACAATAAATTATGAAATAAAACAGTAATTTGGAAATCTGGTTGTTAATTAAAGGGGAGTAATGGAGAATTAAATGATGATGACATCCTTATGTTCAAATATATAAGTATTATGTACCTATATATGTAAACATAAAGAAAGCTACTTTGGCCCCTCTCATCCCCAAGAACCATAGTTCAGGATAATCTGTGCATTCAGCCATCTGCCTCCCTCTCCTTGGGTTACAAGTAGATCCAGAGATCTTGAGAATGGCTGCTGAGCAGCTAACCTTGATCTGTTTCTCCCCTTCCTTCCTCCAGCTTATCTCAAACGGTCTTTGCTATAATATTTAAAAGTATTACCAGTTAAGAGTTATACACACAAACTGCTTATTCATTATTGCACAGTAATAGGCATGCCATTAGAAATTAAATTTTTTGCAAGTTTTAGTTGATTTGAACAATAAATTTGATTCAGAGTTTGGTGGTTACCAAACATGTTAATCTGTCTACAATTGCCATGTGCCCTGTTCCTTTTAGCTGTGTATTTTCAACACATCACCAGATTACAATGAATTAGGTCATCACAATTCTGATAGTGTAAGTACTCTGTTTTGGAGAATAGGGATACACACAGGCCCATTGTGGAAATAAGCCCATCTCTCTGCCCTCAGGGGACGTTTCTGGTCTCCTGCTGCTCTAGGCTGCTTGGGTGAGTCCAAAGTCTGTAATACTTCTGTGCTGCGTCTCATTGCGGTAGAGATACCTGGGAGCAGAGAGACAGACTAATGTTTCAGTCACATGAAGTCTTCATTGAGGATGATCTATGCATTGGGTTCTGGAGGGCTCCCTGTTTCTAAAATTCCTGATTTTAAGAGATTGTCAGAAACTATGGAAGTTCTGCAGTTTTACCCTCTTGTAAGATGAGAAGTTAGTCCACACAGTCTCATGGATGCTGCCTGAAGACATGGGTCTGAAACAAAGAACTTTACTAACAGCAATGTCTGTGGCCAGAATGTCAGCATTTGCACCAGTCCACCAAGTCCCAGTTCCTACAAGGAGACAGAGTGGGCCAGGTGGTGCTGGCACATACATGTTGCAGGAAAGGAGACTGGAGGTTAAGGGATGCAGATCTTTTGTATTGGGCAGTAAGCTGCTGGCCTTTCCTCTGGAGGGCGGGAGACAAACCTGCCATTTGCTCCAGAGGGGGCCACTGTTTCTGTCTTGCAAGGCTGTTGGAAAATCCTTGAAGATACACTGGATAACTGGGTTCAGAGACAAGCTCGAATGTGATTCTATCATCATTCAGTTCCTCTTTAGTTTATAGAGATTGTACAAATATTATGCTTTTGGTCTTATTTAAGTTGAAATTTCCTTACTATAGCAATTGATGAAACTGGCATGGGTTGAATCTGGAAATGTTATGCTCTTCTGGGGAAATTGTGCAAGATGAAAGAAGATGAACATTTATAGACCTTCGACACAGGAACTGAAAGCAACTTAAATGATTTCATTTGAATACAGCTTCGCAAAACTTTCTTCTATCTTAATCCTACCTGCTTCCCATAACTCTCGAATGGAATGGGGTAGTTTCAGAGATTCATGGAACTTGTTTACAATACTCAAATGGCCTTATATGGTTTGTTTTAAGGTGTAGAAGATTCAACGATGATGTCATACTTTTCCAGTTACGGAATTCAGGAGCATCAGCCAAAAATAGCAGTGAGCATGGTGACAGATCTGCAGTGCCCAGTGCTGCAGAGTAGTGAGCTCGGGGGCAAGCCGGCGGCCACCTGCAGTGCTGGGGAGGTCTTCGATTGGCTGGGCGCCGTCTTCAGTAATGCCACCCTGTGCGTACCAGAGCTTCTGGGTTTCGTAGGGCTCAGGCTTCTTGTTTTAAATAGGGCTTAATATACTTTGAAAGTAATCATGTGGTGGATATAAATGTATTTTCTTTTTTTTTTTTTTTTTGACAGAAATAATGAGCCTAATAATTTTGTATCAACCTATTGCTGTCCTCAACCAAGTACAGTGATGGCAAAAGCTTACTTGTGTACAGTCACTGGTTTCATTCTTCCAGAGAAGATTTATCTGCTGTTGGAACAGCTGTGGTATGAACACTTTTTGCCTTTTTCATCTTGCTTGTGCCAACTTTAGGCTCAGCGCTACCATTCAAACTTTCAGCCCCTTGTCACACACATTTCCTGTGTTTCCCCTTGCTTGAGCTCACAGTATAGTAACATCATCTTAAATGACATAATTATCCTTGGTGATAGGAACGTTCTCTTGCCACCTACTTGTCCTATGGAAAGACAAATAGCACAGCTTTACTGTATTTCTTTAAAACAAACTGCTTGTTTTTCTTGTTCTGCTCCCCTGGATCATTTTGGTGAAGTTTAAGTTAAAATGTCACTCAAGGTAATAGCAATACTCTATGAAAGACATGATCTATTTTAAATATTGGAGTTCTGCAAAATGTCTCATTTTTAAATAGGGTACAAAAAAAAAAAAAGGGCGGGGGTTGACTGTCTCTGAACCTAAATCATGTGTAAGATTGGTTTCAGCTCTAACATCCTATGAATTGCTGGGCATCAGTAATATTCTGAGGATTGTGTATAGTAGTAGTATTAGTTCTTTCATTTTAGGAGGTAATAAGGTAAGTAAGGGCTACATTGTATTTCTAATGTCAGGAAACTCAAATCTCATACTGAAAAGTCTACAAAGTGAGCATAATAATGTCTTCTCAGTCTTCACTTGAAAATGTCTAAGATGGAAGTCTTGAGGGTTTCCTTTTTAAACCCAACATTCTTTTTCACATTTATTAGTTTAGTACTTTGATTTTCTTCAATAAGAAGACTTAATTTTTTAGAATCTGGTAAATTATGCTGCAGTATAATAGACTAAAAACGGCACTGGTAAAGGGAGAGAAACTATTCTTACATACTTTGGATTTTTTTGTTGTTGTTGTTTTTTGATTCTTTCATGACCTTCCACAATGGAGGTAGGAATAGCTGAAGTTTGCTTTATGCATTGTATATTAACCTTTATTTACAATACAGGATCAGGGATTTAATTTATATCTCCTAATTTTTTATGAAAATTAGGGTCTAAGCTTCGTTGGAACATGAGAAGTATCACTTGTCCTGAATAATTAAAAAAAAAAAAAAAAAAAGAACATTCCTAATTCTTCCTGTTTCTAAGAATTATCTTTCTTTTTCAGTCACTACTTTGATGAGCCAAAGTTAGCTCCGTGGGTTACGTTGACAGTTCAAGGCTTTGCAGACAGCCCTGTTTCATGGAGAGAAAACGAACATGGTTTTCAAAAAGGAGGAGAACATTTATACAACTTTGTGATTTTTAATAATCAGGACTATTGGCTTCAGATGGCTGTTGGGGCAAATGATGACTGTCCACCATAAAAATGCAAAATTTATAATCATGTTTGTGTATGTTTATGCTTTTCAGATTTCTTAATGGCAAAAGGACTGTGTGTTGACTCAAGTTTATATGATGATGACATATCTTAGATAAGCACCCTGTTCTGGGTTGGGGTCTATCCAGTGATCAGCTCAGAATTGATTTCTCCCTGTCAATGTAAGTGTAGGTATATGAGTTACTACATGGGAGAGTGAGCCAGACACTGGGGATCATGGAATCATTGGGTAAGATGTGTGCTTTTACTCAGGTACATGATTGCAACTTTTTCACAAAATAAAAAGATGTCCTCATCACACTCACCAGAGCCAGTCCCTATTTCAAGTGCATATATCACCTCAGTTTTCACATCAGTTGTATGAGGAAATAGGCACAGAGTATAAATAAGCCCTGGAGGTCACGCTGCTTGTAAGTCTTAGATTTGATCTCTTGCCTGCTGCTTCCTTACCTGTTCTTACTCTCCTGCCTCTGGATCAGGATGGGTATTTGAATACTGTAAATTGTTAAAGAACAAGTTGAAAGAATTTTTTTTCCAGCTGTATGGCTGATAAGGACCAGCTGAAAACAATAAAAACTTCTGGAATACATATTTAAAACCATTATTTAAAATGTATCAATGAGTTGCAAATAAACAATTCTCAAAGGCTAAAAACAATGGAAATAGAAACCCAAAAATCTAATTAGGGTACTGATGCCACTTTCCTCCTTTAGGATATTTGTGAAATGTCAAATTGAACTTCACTTTTCGTAGCCTGGTGTTGGGATAGGAGCGATAGTATAACAGACAAGGCTGAGAGCCTGCCTAAGGTGGGAGTGCTAGTAGATCTCATAGAGTTGAGACCCACCAAAAGGATAGATGTAGAGTAAGGATGAACCATGAATAAACCTGTCTGCCTCTCCCTCACCTCTGGTATTCCTCAGGACAGCAAGGAAAATTGCCTCTCCAAGACAAAACTCCCCTGAGAGGATATACTATATATATGTATATATCCTCAAGTAGCCCTTAGCAGGTTTATTCACATAACCTGGGTAGTTTAAAAAAATATCAGGCTGTAAATTTATTTTTCCACTAGAAAATAATTTTTATTGTAATCCCACAACTGCACAATCTGTTCTTGATATTAACCTCCTTCCTTTGCAATTCATCCCCATAAATGTTTTTTTCTTTCACCATCTGGAAGCAGCTATGGCCAAACTTCAAGGTGTGTCAATGAACTTCAGGCCCAGTGTTTGCACCTCTAGCTGGGTACCAAGATTTTTCCCTGTGAATCAATATATTTTATATATTTTTAAGTGTATTTTATTGATTATGCTGTTAAGAGCTATTCCAAATTCTTTTCCCTTTGCTCCCCTCCTCCCAAAACCTCCATTCCCTCCCACAGTCCCACCCCTCTCTTATTTCATGTCCATGACTTGTGCATACAAGTTCTCTGATTTCACCCTTCATCTGTTACTAACTTTTCCCTGTCTATCTTGTCCCCACCAATTATATTTCCTAATCCCTGCACCATTTCCCATTTCCCCTCTTCTTCTAGCTGATAACCCTCCCAATGTTCCCCATACTAGATTCTGGTCCTATTCATGGATGTTTGCTTAGTTTGTTTTTTGTTTTCATTTCTATTTTTAAGTTCTGTTGATAGTTGTTTGTTTTTTTAATCAAAATTTTGATAGTTTTTTTAAAAATAAGTTTCTTGAACATTTCATATAATAATGGCTTGGTGATGATGAACTTCTTGAGCTTAACCTTGTCTGGGAAGCACTTTATCTGCCCTACCCTTCTAAATGATAGCTTTGCTGGATAGAGTAATCTTGGTTATAGGTCGTTGCTTTTCATCACTTGGAATGCTTCTTGCCAGTCCCTGCCAGCCTACAGTTTCTTTTGAGAAATTAGCTAATAGTCTTATAGGAACCCCTTTGTAGGTAACTTTTGCTGCTTTTAAGATTCTTTCTTTATACCTTTGGCTTTTTGATTATGATGTGTCTTGGTGTGGTCCTCTTTGGATTTAGCTTGTTTGGGACTCTCTGTGCTTCCTGGACTTGTACGTCTATTTCTTTCACCAAATTTAGGAAGTTTTCCTTATTTTTTCACACAAGTTTTCCATTTCTTGCTCTTCCTTTTCTCCTTCTGGCACCCCTATGATTCAGATGTTGGCACATGTAAAATCATCCCAGAGGTTCTTAAGCTTCTTCTCTCTCTCTCTCTCTCTTTTTTTTTTTATTCTTGTTTCCTCATTCTGTATTGATTGTTTATTTCTTCCTTCTGTTCCAAATTATTGATTTGAACTCCATTTTCTTTCCCTCACCATTGGTTTTGTGTGCATTTTTTTGTTTGTTTGTTTCACTTAACCTAGCCTTCACTTCTTACCTTCTGTGTTTGCTGTATTTAAGCCCATCTATCAAGTCTGTGAGCATCTTTATCACCAATGTTTTAAACTGCATCTGTCAGGCTGGATATTTCTTCATTTCTTAGTTTGCCCACTGGGGCCTTGATTTGTTCTTTTTGAGTCATAGTACTCTATCTACTTACCTTGACAGGATTCTGTGTTTGCCTCTGTGTCTTTTTTTTTTTTTTTTTTTTTTAACATTTTATAGGTTATTTTATTTTATTTTTTTGCCTCTGTGTCTTAGGTAGAGCTGTTGCACCTGTTACATTGTAAGGGTTGGAGCCTTGGATATTCGTCAGTAAGGTGCAACCCATTTCACCACATTGTGACACTATATATAGGGGAGGGCTCTGAGAGGGAACAATGCTGCTTGCTCAGCACTTGCGCCTTTTCCAGATACTTCTGCTTCCTGTCTGGGAGTAGCTCCTCTCTAGCTGTTGCTCTGGCTGTGGTTCCCAGAGTAGTTTGGTCTGTGGACATTCTAGGACCTTGGGGAGACCTCTAAACATAGACTGCTGAGAGACTTGGCAGTTTTTCCCCTGCCCCAACCCACACTAGCTTTCATAGTCAGAAGCAATGAGGCTTTATTTCCCCCCTGATGCTGGAACCATGAACCATGTGGCCTTGTTTGGTGCCAGGAGCACTCGACAGGTGTTTCTATTGTGACTGCACTTTCTCCTGGTCAAAGTTGTTGTCCCACTGCAGCTGCTATGCTAACAAACCCCTCTGTCAAACCATGTCCTTTCTGTCCAGGATCTTCCTACATATCTGAATGAGTATTTCTTTTCTCTCTTGTTTGTTGAACTTCCATGCAGCTTGATATTCTGGGATTTCTGGATGTCTCTAGTTTTGAGGTAGATGTATCAATTTCTGGTTGTGGAGGGAGATGCTATGTGTCTATGTGTCCATTTTGGACTCCCTCCTAATTGAATCTATGTATTTTAGATATCCTTTTAAGCACAGTACTCAACAGGAGGAAGAGGGACATAATATTGCCCTCAGTGTTTGAGGAAGTTGAAATGAAGGTGCCACGATAGGATTTGGTAACATGGACAGTAGCATCATGGGCTGTTATCTGTACTCAGCCCGAGAATCAGTGAGGTACCTGATGTCAAGAGTTTGGTGCCTTCTAGGTGACTGGCAAAAGCAAAGCAGATTATCTTCAGAGGAACTCAGATATATAAGGAATGTTCATAATAAAAAATCGCAAACAGATAAAATAGGTAAGCAAAAGTGATAGAAGAAGCAGGCCTACAAAGACTTGAAATATCAGGGTTAGCAAATATAAAAAAGTATGTTGTGTATTTAAAGGTATAAGGGGGATCAAAGACCAAGAGTATAAAAGTAACCAAGCAGATTGGGAAAAATATTAGATGGAAATCTAGGCCTGAAAAATATTGTAATAGAAAGTTTAATGGATTGGCTTAATAGTACACTGAAAAACATTGAGAAGAAATTAATAAATTAGGAAACAAAGATGTTTCAAATTTGGAAAAGCTGAAGGAGTTCATCACCAGAAGACCGGGCATTACAAGAAAAGTTGAAGGACATTCTGCAGGCAGAAGGAAAATAATACCAGATAGAAATCTGGATCTAACAAAGGAATGAGAAACAAGAAATAGTAACAATATGGGTAAATGTATGGTTTATTATATATCTTTAGAAGATAATTGTTTAAGCAATCATAACAATAATATCATGAACTTTATAATACACAAGGTCTGTCTAGAAGGTATCCAGCCATCTGGTATGGAAAACAAACATTTATTGAAGAATATCCAAGAAACATTGTACAGAGGACAATGATGCCTCAGTTTCGTTCCAAGTAGACACCTTGGGAGCTCACGTAGTTCTCCCAATTGCCATCAGCTTTCCCATTTTATTTTCCTGAATCTCATCCGTGGTCTGAAATCTCTTCCCTTTCAAAGGTGATTTTAGTTTTGGGGAAAGCCAGAAGTTACAGGGTGCCAAGCAAGTCTAGGCCAAGTCACCTGGGTGATTTGATGTTTTGACCGAAACTGTACGAGATATGATGCATGAGTGGACCATTGTCATGATGAAGCTACCAGTCACCAGTTGCCCATAACTGCAGCCTTCTGAGTCATTTGAATAGTTTCTGTGGAGGAATGTTGAAGCGTCACACAAAATTTGATGCACATTAATTGCTCTACTCAGTCATTTTGAATGTGAGGGCCACATAGTACACATGCTCATTTAATGGTATTTGCCCCATTGACTAGTACAGTGAAGTCGTCATGATTCACACATGTGCATTCCAGTCCACTCTCCTTGGCTGCTAGGTTACATCAACAGCATGCAAAACATTCTTGTTGTATTAACCATGACTAGACTTTTGCTGGATGGACCTTGTACCTACCTATTCTGTCTTTGGAGAATATAGAGAGCTTTGTGGTGAAAATGGCACATGAGTTTAAAGGCAATACAGTAGAAGGAGGAAGAAAACATTTCTGGAAATAAGAAAATAACTATTTTTTCAGTTATAGGAGATAAAAATAATCATATTTAACCTCTGGTCATTTCCTCAGAAATGGGTGGGTCACACTTAGCTTCCTGCTAAGTAATTTACTTTGATCTATCTATTAAGGTAAATACAGCAGTAACTTTGCACCCAAAGTATAAACCTTTGGATACAAATTTTCCCTGCCTAGAGTCTGAAGAATATGTTTGCAGTGGTCCCTTTGGCCAACAAGTCCCAGTAAATTACATGAAAATAATTTGAAAACAAACAGAATAAAATGGATGACAATAATGGCTTAAAGACCTGTAGGGAAGAAGTATACTATGAGTGTATTTTTGTAAGTTTCTTGTATTATACATGAAATGATACTACCATTGGAATTAGACTGTGATAAATTTAAGATATACACTATAAGCCCTAAAGCAACAAATAATTGTAGCTGTTTAACAAATAGAATCATAAAAAGCATTTGATCAACCCCAAAAATAACAGGAAAAGAAGTAAAATAATTGAAGATGTGGAATAAAGAGAAAACAAAAAGTAAGATGATAATATCAAATATCTGCATCAATAATTATATTAAATAGAGTAAACATTTCAATTAAAAGGCAAAGAATCTCAGACTAGATTAGAAAGACCCAACTATATGCTGCCTTTATGAAGTGCACAAATGGTTAAAGATAAAAGGATGGAAAAGGATATACCATTCTAACAGTTAAAAAAAAAAACTAGAATGGCTATATTAATATTAAAATAGACTTCAGAGCAAAGACTATTAACAGGGGGTTTAAAGAGTCATTTCATATTGATCATGTCAATAAATGTAAAGTGACATAACCCTAAGTGTTTTTGCACCTAATAACAAAGCTTCAAAACACATAAAGCAAAAATTGATAGAACTGCAAGAAATAGATAAATATACAATTATCAGAGATTTTATTACCTTTATAATTTATAGAACAAGTTAGAAGGAAATGAGCAATATAGCAAACTTGAACGACAGTATCAACCCATATAACTTGATTGATATTTATAGAGCATCCCACCCCACCAGAGTAGAATATTTTTCTTAAGTCACATGGGACACTTATGAAGATAGACAACATCATGGCACAGTAAAAAACTAAACAAATTCAAAAGTATTCACACAAAATATGTTTTTGGCCACAATGGTATTAAATGAGAAATCAATAATAGAAAGATCCTTGAAGATCCCCCAAATATTTGGGAACTAACAAGTCAAAGAACAAATCTAAAAGGAACTTAGAAAGTAATTTGACTATTACTAATCATCAGGGAAATGTAAATCAAAACTACAATCAGATACCACCTCATACCAGTCAGAGTGGCTGTTTTCAAAAAGTAAACATGTTGGTGAGGATGCAGAAAAAAGGGAACCCTTGTGCACTGTTTGTATAACTTTAAATTGGTGTAGCTACTATATATATATATAAAGTTCCCTCAAAAATTTAATAATAGATTTACCATGCGACTCAGCAGTTCCACTTCTGGGCATTTGTCCAAAGAAAACAAAAAGACTAAGCCAAAGAAAAATTACACTTCTATGTTCATTGAAGCATTATTTATAATACCCAAGATAAGGAAGTAACCTTAGTGTCCACATATAGATAAATGGATAAAGAAGACCATATATGTATGTATCTTTTGTACAGCCATAAAAAGAACGAAATCTTGCCATTTGTGACAATATGGAGGGAAATAAGAGTATTATGCTACGTGAAATAAGACAGAGAGAAATACCTAATGGTGTCACTCATATGTGGAATATAAATTTAAAAAAAAAACACACAAAAAAACAGAATCAGAAACAAACCTAAAGGATGGTTACCAAAAGGGAATGGTGGGGAATATGTGAAAAAGGTGAAGGGGGATATAGTAAGATTGTTATAAATTTTCACTAGAAAACTAGTGATCTAGAGATCACTAGAGTTAGGGGGATTATCACATTGTAAGGTATAAAAATGTCAAATCGCTATAATGTACACCTGAAACTAATATATACCAACTATACTTAAAAACACAGTTACTTGAAATTTTAAAAAAAATACCCCAGTATTTGTGGGTTTCTGTTTAGGCAGTACTTAGAGGTAAATTTGTAACATTACAAATGTCTAATACAATGCCTGTATTAGAAAGGAAGAAAGGTCTCAAATCAATGCCTTCCATTTCCACTTTAAGAAACCACCTCTGGTCAAGATGGTGGAGTAGTTAAATGCAGTGCTTGTGTCCTCCCACAACCACATGTAAATCATACAACTAAATCATAGAATAACCACCCTTGAGAACCACCTGAAGACTAGTTGAACAAAACTCCTATGACTAAGGATATAAAGGAGAAACCACATTAAGACTGGTAGGAAGAATGGGATGTGAATTGAGAGGGATATCAGCTGCAGAGTTAACCCCCTGATGAGCAAGGGTTCCCAGCCCCACTTTGGCTCCCCAGCCTGGACCACCAGTTCTGGGTAGAGGATTTCCATAACATCTGGCTGGGAAAGTCAGTGGGGATTCTGTCTGGGTGAGGTGGGGGGCTCCTGGAGTCCCAAGTATTCATCACGAAGGGCCTGTGCATGGGCTTGTTTGCTAAAGGAATCACTTGCTCTGAGCTCCAGTGCCAGGGCAGCTGCTCAAAAGCACCAGGGACATATGTGGAGGAACTGAATTGTCTGGCTTTGGGACAAGGGCAGGAGAGGCAGCTCTCTCTGACTAAACTGATGGTAGGTGCCAATTTTCCTTTGCTAAGCCCTCTCCCCACTCAGCCTGCAGATGCCAGTGGGCACCAAATCTGAATTTCCATGAAAGTTGCACTACTCTGGTGATTCTCTGAGTACCTACCCTACCCAACCTGCACTATGAGCCTGAACCTCTTTCAGCATCTGTTCCTCGCAACCTGCCTGGGCCCATGGTGTGGTTTTTCCTAAAGTATCACAAAGATCCATGATTCCCAAACAAGCAGCATCTGGTCTTGGCATGCCATGTGCATTTTGCTAAGCTGCTCCAGTTCTGGCACTGTTGACAGTAGACCTCAGTTTACAGTATAGTCACTCTTAGGTGCCTCCAACTCCAGTACAGGCAGCTATCAATCACAGATCACTTCATCACTCTGTAGCTCCAACTGGGTGGCCCTGCACTGGTCGCAGGCAGTGGCTTGCTTGCCTAAGCCTATACCAGAGGCCCTCCTAAAAGGCCCCAGAACCAACACATCCTATGATTAGCTCAGACCACACCAGAACACTACCCAGTTATTTCCACAAATGAAACACCCAAAGGTGGACTTTGGTACCAGAACTTCACTACATTGAATCTCACTTCTTGTAGCCCCACAATATAGCTTATGTACTGTAGTTATGGCCAGTCCTCGCAGTCTTCCTGAGGGTTAAGTCTTCCACTGATGTGCCAATGGCAATCAAGTCTCAGCTACAACAGAAGGGCACACACAACTTACACAAGAGACACCCCTGGAGCACCCTGGTCTCCTGAGCACTGAGCCCCCAAGGGCACCTACTACACAGTTAATAAATTGAAAGGGTGAATAGCAACACTGTCACTAAGATGGACAAAGGACCAGGCAAGGCAAAATGAAGTGAGTCTGTGGAAGACACCTTGCACAGGGAAGATCATACATGTTGACTTTAAGAGATTAAAGTATACAAGTATCTTTTAATGTGTCTATCATTCAGTTGCATAGTATTAGATGATGGAAGTGTTGCAATCCAGATGACAGCATTTTCTGATTTGTCTTTGTACTCCCAAGGCCTGGTGCTCTTCCTGACAAATGTCAGATAGATATTCAGTAAAATGAATGAGTAGCTATATTGGAATTTTGATTCTCAAGCCATGATCTGTCACCTATATGACAGATTCAAGGTTCCTGTCATTCTCATGCCAAGATTCTGTGCTATGTAGCATTGTGGTGCCCTCTTGGTAACATACAATACAACTGTGCACTTAGTGTTCATTTTTGTCTATTCCTAAAATGAAGAAAATCAAGCATAACAGCCTCTAATGGGTTCTCACTTTTAAAAAAGACATTTGGCGAGGTGTTTTGGATAAAAGCTTGTCTTCATTGCCATTTAGCTCGTTATGGTCTGTAATGTTTGCATTATGATACGAAAACCATCTCCTCCTAAGCTCAGGTTATTCTAGGGGAGTGGAATTCAGAGGCTAGGGGGCCATTGCAAATAATTACACCTTTTCCATCAGTAATGAGTTCTGTTGAATTCCATTTCTTTTGCAGTTAGAAGCAGACAAATGAGGGATCTAGAATTTTGAATTTGACAGTACAAGCATGAGATTCATACTCAATAATGCATTCATTAAGCTTACCAGACAGCCTGCAAGTTATTCTAGTTTTGCCCTCTCACATTACAAACAATAGCTAATCCACTATGATGATGCCCATTCCATTTTTGTTGTAGTTGATATCAAGAACATATTTAAACTGGTTTGATTCCCAGCCAGGGCACATAGCCAGATTGCAAGCCAGATCTCCAGCCAGGTCTGTAGCTGGAGGCAGGTGAAAGGCAACCATTCATTGATATCTCTCTCCTTCTCTGCCTCTCCCCCTCCCTCTCTCTCTGAAAAATAATGAATAAAATCTTCTTTAAAAAGAAGGAAAAAAAGAACACATTTAAACATTTTGAATACACAAGAAGCCACATCATATAACTGACTTAAATGTGTGCGTGTATTCCCAATGAAATTCTGACTGAGAAGATTAGAATGGAAAGGGATCAGTCTTATTTGCAATAGTGACTCATTAGGGGTCTTGGCTGTGCTGTTCTACAGTGATAAGATTTGACAGGTGAAAAAAGAGAAAAGATCAGAAAATAACAGAACAACATAGTTAAAATACATTTGCCAAATTATAAGTCATTTTTTCTTTTCAAGGCCAAGGAAGGAGTATGAGAGAAAGGGTGGAAGCAACACTACAGTGACATCAAGAACAGTCAAAAGGAAGGTTAATTTTGTGTTTCTATGGCAATGAATTTTCAGCAATAGCACCTCACTGAAGCCTTACTCATCATCCTCTTTTTAGTGATTCACAGTGACCCTTGGATGTTATCCTATAAGTCACATGGAAAAGTTTAAATGCCCCAATTAAAACATAGTCATGCAAGATGCCTAATTTTCGGATTCATGCACAACTAGCCCTGTATTGTAAACAGAGTACAAGCTTGCAGAATTGGTAATCATTCAACCTAAAGGAAGATGTTCAAAACGAAGTCTGTTTGTTATCATGTTTTATTTGAAAATGAAATCTGAAAGATGACAGAGGAATGTCTGCTTCCATTTGGCCTGGGACTAAGTTTTCAACCACACTCAGAAACTTAATCCTAAGTGCCAAAGCAAATTCCCACTAGTATGGTGACAAAGCCAATGCATTAGCACCTTCTCAGAGAGCCTTCCTAGTGTGAGGAGTGATTAATATTAGTGGCCCCATAACTTAGTCTTTCCAAATAATTGCTGGCACCCAGCAAAGCTACAAGTGAAAACTCAACTTCTCTTCTGTTATCACCCAAGTATCTAATCTTCTCTCCTTTTTATCTATTTAGCCAACCAACTGACATCCACTAGAGTAGATGCTAGTTACTGAAGATGAATGAAACATGTTTCTACCCTAGTATAATCTATAAGAAATGGAAACTTGTAATACTTACCACATTCATGATGATAAAAGTATGGTAAAGAGATATGCAGTATGTTGTGAGGGACCAAAGGAAGGACAGAAGAGAAAAGCACCAATGCCATCTTAGAGAGGGGTATAGTTGTGCTGGATTGTGCAAGTATGAGAGGTCAGAGAGAGATCATCAAAGTTTTCCTATTTTAGATTTAAACCTCACACAAGACCTTTATTGCAAACTGTTCAAATTGATTTTACACTGCAAATAGAGGTAACCATGTTTTATGAAAGTAGAGAGTTAAAGCAAGAGCCATTTATTCAGCAAACAGCACCTGCCATTGCAGGTGCATGTCAGACACAATGAGAAAGGGGGTTATAAAAAATATAAGAGTAGGAGCTGGTTCTTTGAAAAAATAAACAAAATTGACAAGCCCTTATCCAGACTCATCAAGAAAAAGAGAGAGAGGACCCAAATAAACAGAATCAGAACTGAAAGAGGGGAAATCACAACTGATACCTCAGAAATACAAAAGATTGTAAGAAATTACTACAAGCAACTCTATGACAAAAAATATGACAACCTGGATGAAA
>PVIW01009310.1:0-52912 GCA_004026585.1 Noctilio leporinus
GTTTGTTGATTTGTTGATGATTGCCATTCTGACAGGTGTGAGGTGGTATCTTAATGCAGTTTTAATTTGCATCTCTCTGATGACTAGCGATGTTGAGCATTCTTTCATATGCCTCTGGGCCCTTTGTATATCTTCCTCAGTGAGTTGTCTGTTCAGGTCCTTTGCCCATTTTTAAATTGGGCTGTCTGTCTCCCTGGTGGAACCAACTCATCTTTAGGTTAAACATTCATCTAGAGGTGATGAAATTACATGCATCCCCAAATATGTATGAGAATCAGCATCAGGTAGTTTCTGAATCAAGGTCTAGATATGCTTAACCTGTTGAGTTGGGAATTTCTGGGGACTAGACACACATTTTTTTTTTTTTTAAGATTTTATTTCATTATTTTTAGAAAGGGGAAGGGGGAGAGGCAGAGAGGGAGAGAGACATCAATGTATTGTTGCGCTTCACCCGCCTCCAGCCACAGACCTGACTGGAGACCTGGTTTGCAACCTGGTCATGTGCCCTGGCAGGGGAATCGAATCTGCAACCTTTGGGTTCGCAGGCCAGCACCTTACCCACTGTGCTACCAGCCAGGGCTAGACACACATTTTGATAGTTTTATTCACCTTTTTATTCATGTTTTCCTTTGATAAATGTCGATTGAACAACTACTATGTGACTGGCACTGTGCTAAGAGGAACAAAACAGACATGCTCCCTCCCCTTGCCAAGCTTTCATTGTAGTTTGCATATGTGTGTGTTCAAATACCAGCAGATAAATAAGTAAATAAAATTATAGCTGTAATACTGACTACAAAGAAAAAGAGTATTATAAAAACATATACCTGGTGGCCCTGGCTGGTGGCACAGTGGATAAGGCTCTGGCTTGCGAACGCAAAGGTCACTGGTTCGATTCCCAGCCAGGGCACATAACCAGGTTGCAAGTCAAGTCTCCAGCCAGGTCTGTAGCTGGAGGCAGGTGAAAGGCAAACACACATTGATGTCGCTCTCCCTCTCTGCCTTTCTCCCTTACCCTCTCTCTACAAATAATAAATCTTAAAAAAACAAAAACAAAAACATATAACTGGATCTAAGCAATTGAGGAAGAGGTCAAAGAAGGATTTAGGAAGCTGACATTGAAACCAAGTACTGCCCTGCCTGGGTAACTCAGTTGGTTAGTGTCATCCCAAGGTTTTGGATTTGATCTCCCGTCAGGGCAGATACAAGAAGCAACCAATGAATGCAAGTGGAACAACAAATCAATGTCTCTCCCTCCCCTTTCTCTCTTTCTAAACTCAACTAAGAAGATAAAACAGCTGAGTCCTGAAGAAATAGCAAGAGATAGACTGACAAGATGGGGAAAGCCCTCTAGGCAGGGGGCAAACGTGCGTAAAGATTCTCAGGGAGAAAGGGCTTACTTAGCACATAATTCAAAACCAGAGAAAAGGGCCACACGCCTGAAACACGAATAGATGATAAATGTGAGATAAGGCTGAAGCTGTAGACAAAAAAGAGCTAGATCATCACAGAGAACATTCTAGATATAGAAGCTTGGAGAAGGAGCTTTGTAGTAGTGAGGATGCAAAGAAGGCCAACATAACTGAAATTCAGGTAGTTTGGGAGAGATGTGGGAGAGGAGGCTAAACAAGTAGACAGACCGTGAAGAGCTTTGTAGGTCATGAAAACAAGATTTTGTCTCCGCCTTAAGAAGATAGAAAGCCACTACATTTTGATTAAGGCAGAAGAACCCTCCCAAAGAGTACTTAGAAGAAACAGCCAAAAATATAAGAGAAAATAATGGAAACAACAGAGTAAAGGGAAACTAAGGAAAAAGTGTTTTTGAAAAGGTTAAAAGATTAATATGATGGTGACAAAAAAGTAGGGCACTAACATGCTCAGATTTATGTGTATAAAATAAGCACTTTGGTTGTAGCATGAAGAATTGTTTGGATATGGCCCCAACTGAATGTGGGTAGATCAGTTGGAGGTTAGTTCTGTCATCTAGGAATGAGAAGATGATAAATTAGCCTGTGTGGGTGGAAATAGTGTAAAGTGGATACATTTAAAAGATATTTGCACTAGATCCTCAGACTTTATTTTAGAGTCAAAAGTCTATAAAAATCAGCTATCTCATTTCAGAGGATCTACTGTAAAGCATAGTGAGTAAAATTGATAAGTGTTTATATAATTAAAAATAAAGATAAACCCTGATCAGTGGGGCTCAGGTGGTTGGGCATAATCTGTAAAAGTGAAACATCGCCTGCTCTGGTTGTGGGTTTGGTCCGTGGTTGGGGAGCATATGAGAGGTAACTGATTGATGTTTCTCTCCCACTTCAATGTTTCTCTCTTTCCCTTTCTTCCTCTTTTCCCCTCTCTCTATAAATAAATAAATAAAATCTTTTTTAAAATACAAGGATAAAAGTAGGAGGTAAAACAGAGAGACTTTATTAACTACTTGGTGCATCAGTTTCCTAGGGCTGTGATAACAAATTACAACAAACTTGGTAGCTTAAAATAATAAAAAGTTGTTCTCTCAGTTTCGGAGGCCAGAAGTCTGAAGTCAAGGGGTTGGCAAGATTGCTGTTTTCCAAGGGCTCTAAGGAGACTTTGTTTAATGTCTCTCTCCTAATTTACAGTGTCTGTCAGCAATGTTTTGTGTTCCTTGGCTCATAGATGCATTACTCCAGTCTCTTCCCCTACCTTCACAAGGACTTCCCTGTGTCTCTGTCTTTGTGGACACTCATCACACCTATTTATCAGCTCTGTGGAGAGAGAGAGAGCTTGTCCAATCCAAGATGATCTCATTTTGAGGCTCTTACCTTAACTACATTTACAGAGACCTTTTTCTAAATAGTCACAGGTACTAGGGGTTAGAACTTAAATTTTTTGAGGGACACAATTCAACCCACTACACTTGATTAATGGGATAAGGAAAAGAGAAGTATCAAGGATGACTTTGGGGCTTTAGATTTACTCACCTAGATGTGCAATACTGTCAATCGATGACACATGGATTGTTAAGAGCAGATTCCAAGGAGGCCATTATGAGTTTAAACTTGGGCATACAGAGTTTGAGTTGACTTTGAAACTACCAAGTAGATACGTTGGGTACAGTTAGCATATAAGATCTGGAGAAACTGAGTTGATGGTGATGGTATGTATAAAGAAGGAGAATGTTGGAAGAACACCTGGAGAAACTCATTTTAAACAAACAGGTGAGCAGAATGGAACCAGAGACATGGAAGAAAGGGAGCAGAATGATGGCGACCAGAGCAGAGGGGAGAGGGGGAGAGGGAAGGAAGAGGAAGGGTTTAATCAAGGAGCTAATGTGAAAGACAAATGGACATGGATAATGAGGAGGAGATTGACCATGAGGAGATGGGGAGGGTGGGGCAGGGGAGAGCAATGGGGAAAAAAAATGAAACAGTTGTCATACAATAACAATAAATTAAAAAAAAAAAAAAAAGAAACTCATTTTAGTCATGTAATGTTTGTGATGCCTAGAGATACCTATATGGAAGGATCAAAAAGGCATTTGGATGATAATGTAGAAGCCGTAGAAACAAATTCTAGAGCCATCCATTTATATAGGTGATCATCTCAGTCATAAGAATTGACGAGATGGCCTGGGCTGAGTGAGAAGGGAGAGGGTTAGAACTAGGTCATTAGGAAGTCTCCGTGAAGGAGGAATTCCTTCCCATGAGGATTCTGGGGAGTATTGGCCAAAGAGGTAGGAGGAAAACCGCAAGAGTATTGCCATAATAAAGTAATGAAAACTAAGGAAAAAGTTTTTCTTTTAGAAGGGGAAGTGTTTCAAAATGGAGGGAATGACCAACAGGATAAATTCTATTGAGACATCAAGCAAGATGGACACTAAAAGCTTTCCAGTGGCCTCAGGAGGGACAGAGAAGTCATTACTGAGAGTAAAGAACTATGGACAGCTGGAATGTAGTAAATGGGAGGTGAAAAAATGGAGATGTCTTTTTTAGAAATGGAGAAAAAACCTTAAAGTTACAAAAAGCTGTAAACATACAAATAGTACAAGGAACACATATATCTTTGCCAGGTTTACCTATTGTTGATATTTTATGCCAACTACTTTATCACTTGCTTTGTGTGTATTTGGGTACAACGTATTTTGGAATCATTTGACAGTAAATTACATATATCATGGACCTTTGTCTTAAATACTCCAGTGAGCATTCTTAGAATTGAAATATTTTCTTAAAGGCTATATTCCAATCATGTATTGTAAATATCAACATTTACATTGATACCTTTTTTTTAATCCACTGTGAATATAGGAGTATCAGTTGATCTAATAAATTTTTTCATAGACTGTTTTTCTTTTCATTATCCAGTACAAAATCCATTTTAGGGGCAGGCATTGCATGTAATTATCATGTTGTTTTAATCTTCAGTCTTGACCATGTCCACAGCTTTTCTGTAACTTTTATGATATTGACAGTTATTGAGGAACAGAGTCCTCCTCCCACCCTTTTCACTTTTTAAAATAGAATTTTCTCCATCTAGAGTTTGTCTGAAGAGTTGGTGAGATTAGGTTGAGGTTTTACATTCTCAGCCACATTGTATCTTTCTCAGGGTATTGCATCTGGAGTTGCACAATATGGAAACATCTTTTCAAAGAAGCTTGCTTGTTCAGGGAAGCAGAGAGCTAAGGTTATACCTAGAAGGCAGTATTTCTCAACCTTGGCTGCAAATTAGAATTATTTGAGTAGATTACAAAAAATTATATTTAGCGCTGGCTGGTGTGGCTCAGTGGTTTGAGTGCAGGTCTGCAAACCAAAAGGTTGCTCGTTTGATTCCTGGGCAGGGCACATGCCTGGGTGAGAAGAAACCGCTTGATGTATGTCTTACAAATGGATGCTTCTCTCCCACTCTTTCTCCCTCCCTTCCCCTCTTTCTAAAAATAAATACAATATTATTTATTTATTTTTAAAGATTTTATTTATTTATTTTTAGAGAGGGGAAGGGAGGGAGAAAGGGAGGGAGAAAGAGAGGGAGACCAACATCGATCCATTGCCTCTCATAGGTTTGAACCTGCAATCCAGGTATGTGTCCCCACTGGGAATCAAACTGGTAATATTTTGCCAATGTGAGAAGATGCCCAACAAACTGAACTTTTAGTACCAGTGTAAGGGGCCCCTCCTCCAGAGATACTGACTTAATTAGTTTTGGGTGGGGGCCAAGACATCCGCATGAAGAAAAAACTTCCTAAATATTACTAAGATGAAGCTAATTTTGAGAAACTTGGCTGGGAGGTGATGGTGGTTGACTTAACATGACAGAAAGAAAAGCATGCTTGAATGTTATTTGGAAATTCAGTATAGCAAGAAAAAGTTCAAGTATTAAAGAAAGATATGGGGAATTCTGAAGCCTTTTGTTTAAGGCCTTTGTACTTTCCTTGCATACAACTGCAGCAAAATAATAATACAGGATGATACCATATTTCACCCTTCAATAATGAGGATTGGGTCATATATGTAGGATGTAATCAATTATATGTATTTTGAGAATTTCTGTGAAGGTCCAATTTTCTTAGAAAAGTATACCAATAGTTTTCATATTTTAAATAATATTTTATAGCAGCGATTGTGAATATCTTTTCTTATAATAGTTTGAACTGATTTATAGGAAAATACCAGGTTATTTATGCCTAGGGTTGTGGTAATGTAGTAAGAGGGTATCAAAGATTTTTTTTAAAGATGACAATGCTTTATTGATTGATCTTACAGAGAAAGAGAGAGAAACATCGATTTGTTGTTCTACTAATTTAGGTATTCATTAGCTGCTTCTTGTATGTGCTCTGACCAGAGATCGAACCCCCAACCTTGGCATATCAGGACCATGCTCTAACCAATTTAACTGACCAGCCAAGGTCTGGTATCAAAAGTTTTTAATGTCGAACTCTTAAGGACAACAAAATGGATATGTTGCACCTTGCAAATAGATTTTTTTTTTTTAAGATTTTATTTCATTATTTTATAGAAAGAGGGGAAGGGAGAGAGGCAGAGAGGGAGAGAAACATCAATGTATGGTTGCCTTTCACCTTCCTCCAGCTACAGACCTGACTGGAGACCTGGTTTGCAACCTGGTTATGTGCCCTGGCTGGGGAATCGAACCTGCGACCTTTGGGTTTTCAGGCCAGTGCCTTAACCACTGTGCTACCAGCCAGGGCCTGCAAATAGATTTTTTTTCTTTGTAAAGTAAGATATGCTATTACTTATCAGATAAGACAAACTTTCATTGTTGAAAGTGGTAAATAAGGCCACTAACGACTAATAAGAACCATTAACATAATTTAGTGTTATGCAATATATATTATTATTATTAAAATATTTTATTTATTTTCAGAAAGAAGGGAGGTGAGAGAAAGAGGGGGAGAGAACCATCAATGTGTGATTGCCTCTCACAATCCCCCAACCTGGGGACCTGGCTCACAACCCAGGCATGTGCCCTGACTGGAAATCAAACCAGGGATCTTTTGGTTCGGCCACTCAATCCACTGAGCCACACCAGCAGGGCCCAATGCATATTATTAGAGACAAATTTACAAAATATAAATGTGTTTAAGTTTTGAAGTCTGCTACTACCAAGAAAATAGTAGGGTAATATGGGCTCTCATGGTTCATAAAACCTCGGCTATTATTGGCCATGGGAGAGGAAGGGGATGAACAAAATAAACTATTTAGAGGAACAAGTTTAAAAATAGTAAGACTTTAGAGATGAAGAAATAGAGTGGTTGCTAAAAGGAGTAAGTTAAGTTAGGAAAGGTATGATAGCAGGCTGAATATTACAAGGATAAATTCTCTAGGCAGAGAGGAAAAAGGCTGAAAAGACAAAAGATTGATATTGGACTCTTAGCAACCATCATCTTTACCCATTATTTAACTATACTTATGTCTAGGTATCCCCTTTGTAACATAAATTTTTAATTGAGGTGAAATTCATATAAAATGAAGTCATTATAAAAGGTGCAATTCAATACATTTGCAATATCATGAAACTACCAACTGTATCTAGCTTAAAAACATTTTTATTAACCCCAAAGGAAACCTCATATACATTAGTTCCTCCCTCTTTTCCCCTTTCCCCAGCCATTGGCAATCACCTGCTTTCTTTTTCAATGGATTTACCTATTCTGAATAGTTTATGTAAATGGAGTTATATAATATGTGACATTTTGTGTCTGGCTGCTTTCACTTAGCATGAAGTTTTTGAGATTCATTTCCTTTGTAGCTTATATTAGTGCCTCATCCCTTTTTGTGGCTGAGTAATAGTCCATTGTATGGATGTACCACATTTCTTTATCCATTCCTCTGATGATAGACATAGTTTTGGTTTCCACCTTTTGGGTTTTATAATTAGTGCTACTGAGAACATTTAAATATATGTTTTTGTTTGAATATCTTTCAACTCTTTTGGGTATATACATAGGAGTGGAATTGCTGGATTATATGATGATTCTCTTTAATTTACTGAGGAATTATCCACAGCACCGGTATCATTTTGCATTTATTTCAGCAATGTATGAGAGTTCCACTTTCTCCCAATTCTCTACAACACTTGTTATTTTCCAGTTTTAGATAATAACCATCTTAGTAGGTATGAATGCTATCTCATTGTGGTTTTGATTTGCATTTCTCTGGCGACTAATAATCTTGAGCGTCACTTCATATATATATCCCTCAGCTGAGGATATGTTTATTGATTTTAAAGAGAGGGGAATGAGGGAAGAGAGACAGACAGAGAGAGAGAAACAGAGGAACATCGATATGAGAAAGAAACATCGATTGGTTGACGCCTGTATGTGCCTCAACCAAGAATTGAACCCACAACCTTTCGGTGTACAGGATGATACTCCAACCAATGGAGCCTCTCAGCCAGGGCTCATAACATTTATTAAAAGTTATTAACACCCTGGCCAGGTAGCTCAGTTGGTTAGAGCATCGTCCAGATAAGCCAAAGTTGTGGGTTCCATCCTCCATCAGGGCACATAAAAGGATCAACCAATGAATGCATAAAAAAAATGGAACAATGAATCTGTCTCTCTTGCTCACTCAAATCAATAAATAAGAATTTAAAAAAGAGCTGTTAGTATACCTCCTTTGGAGAAATGTCTAAGTCCTTTACCCATTTTATAATTGGGTTGTTTGTTGTTGAATTGTATAAGTTATTTATATAGTCTGGATAAAGACCTAATCAGATACATGGTTTACAGATATTTTATCTCTTCCTAAATTAATGTTTCCTCCTGTGTCCTGAAAGTTATTTTTTTTCTTCTGGAAGATCTTGACAATAAATGCATAGTTAACTATGCCCATGGCACTTAGTTTAAAATGCTCATTTTAAAAGATGTTTGATGATTCTTAAACTGGGTGCTGGGTACATGGATGTCCATTTTAAAATATATATATTATCATTCACATATAGGTTATATTCACTATATATATATATATATATATATATGTAAGAAATGTTGAAGTTTGAGAATGCTGCTTTCTCTACTACTGCATTCTCCTATTTCTGTTCTCTTTCATTGACACGCTTCTTGAATGAGCAGTCTATATTTGCTGTTTCATTTTACCCACAAGTGGTGCCTCTTTAATTCCTTGCAATACAACTTTTGTCCATCCTGAAATAATGACACTATTGAGCCTCTGCCCCACCTTCATCTTTATTCTTGCTTCCGACGTGTTGTCACTTATGACTCACCTAGCAGCATTATGCAGGTGACGCTTCAATTTGCATCTTGATCTAAATTCTAATCCACTTCTAACTCTGTGTTTGATAGTGCCGTTCTTTTACTTTACCAGATATATTGTCCCTATTAATCAAGTTTTACCAGCCCCTGTTCCTTCAAATCGCATCAGCTTCTATCTCAAGAGCTTTGTAGTAATTGCTGGTTCCCCCTCTTCAATCACTTATATGTAAGAGGATTCCACTTTCTCCAGGTCACAAGAAGTGATGTTGTCGCGTCTTATGATTTCTACTTTAAACACACTTCCTTTCCACTCAATGGTTATCACTCCATTTTAATCTATATTCACAGGATGCTGGAATTATTTCAATAGCGCCTCTCTGCCTGACCCTACTTCCTTTCCCTCCTTGAGCGATAAAGGAAATCTTTAAGAAGAGTAATGGGGATGAAGTGTATTGCTAGGCAAGAAAATAACTTAAGCAGTACTGTGAAAGATGAACAGGAGAAGGGAGGGTGTTGACACGAGGAGACGAAGCCCGAAATTGTGGCATTGGTGACGGAGAAGATGGGTGTGTAAAAGGGTGAAGTCGACTGGTGACCAATCACATAGAGCTGGAAGAACTCACATCTAACATCCTGTATTCTACTACTATGAATTAACTACGTCCAGTGAATTTTTGCTAAGCGAGCCGCAGTCATGCTTCTGTAAGACCTGTCAGAGTCGGAGCGGACCGACCAACCTCCACCATCCAGATGGCTGTTCCCAGCGCGGCCGCCGGAGCGTTTCGGAGCGGGTCTCTCTAGCTGGCATCTCTATGGTTCGTGGGATCGCGGGGTCTGGGCTTGACCGGTCCAGCTTTTGCGCCTGCGCAGGCCCAGCCACCGGCCCGCCCTCCCGCAGCTGCCCGGAGCCCGGCGGGAGCAGTGGGTCTGGGAGGGTTGCGGCAGCCGCCGCGGCGGCCCCGGCACCCAGCACCGCACGCGGACCGAGCCTGCGCCTGGGAGTCCTCCGCCGGCTCGGCGGGCGGCGCTCTCCCGGCCGAGATGGTGGGGCCGGAGGATGCCGGAGCCTGTTCGGGCAGAAATCCCAAGTTGCTCCCTGTGCCGGCGCCCGAGTCGGCGGGCCAGGACGGGAAGACGATCCGGGCCACGAGCGGCTTTGGCGAAGGCGTGGGCGCTGTGGAGCCGCCGGAGGAGGAGGGGGAGGAAGAGGAGGAGGAGACGCCGCCTCAGCAGCTCCTTCGGCGTTACCTCACGGCGGCCGGGGGGCAGCTGGAGCCCGGGCTGTGCCACTGTCCGCTGCCCGCCGGCCAGCGCCGCGCTCCGCCGCCCCCCGCCGCCCGGCTTTCGGACGCCTGCTCGCCGGACTCGGCTTCCAGGCACCGGGGTGCGGAGGCGGCGGGCGCCGGTGCGCCGTGGCACGGAGGCATGACCAACGGGGACTCGGGCTTTCTGCTGGGCCGGGACTGTCGCGACCTGGACGAGGTCGCCGGCCTCCGCGACTCACGCCACCGCCGCCTCCGCCCGGAGGGGCCTGGCGACGAGGGCGTGGACGGCGCGGGCGTTCGGTCCGACTGGGCCGCGCCGCTGGAGGACCCGCTGCGCAGCTGCTGCCTGGCGGGGGCAGAGGAGCCCGAGGGAGCGGGCTGCGGCGCCGGGGGCCGAGTGGAGGACTCGGAGCGGCCGGGAGCCGGAGCCGGGGGTCCCGAGGAAGGGGCATCCCCCGCCCCCTCGGCCGAGAGGACTAGCGGGGGCGCGGGCGCCGAGCCGGGGCTCGGCTTCTGCGACGTTCACTTGAACTCTCGGAACACGTTCGAGGTGAGCCGCCGCCAGAGCGCCCGGGACCACCTGCCCCCGGCGGGGCCGCCGGTGCCCTCGTCCGCCGCGGAGCAGGGACCCGCGGGGACCGCAGCCCGGGTACGACGGAGCGGCGGCTTCGCCGACTTCTTCGCCAGGTACGGCGCGGGCTGCGCCGGGGCTCGGGGCGGGCGCGGGCCGAGGCCGGGTGGGTGCTGGCCCGGAGCGGCTTGGGGGCCACCTCTGTGCCGCTCTCGCTGGCACGTCCAGACTTAGCTTTGATTTGTCACCGGGGGAAGAGGAACTGGGTCAGCGCTGTGTTGTCTGTGGAAGTTGTGAGCTCTGGGGAGCGACTGTTTCTGTTCCTGTCGGCTGCAGACTGTACCTGCCTTTTACACCTGATCCCTGTGAGTTTAAGCGCTGACAACCTGGCAGTGCCCTATCGCCAGTTTTGCCATTCTGGAAAAGCAGACAAGCCTTCTCCGCCCCCATGGCTTTTTTTCTCTCTTCTCTTCTCTTCTCTTCTCTCTCTCCCCCTCCCCCCTTCTCTCTCTCCCCTTCTCTCCCTCCCTCTCTCCCTCCCTCTCTCCCTTTCTCTCTCTCTCTCTCATTCTTTCATTCTGTTATACATACTAAAAGGTAAAAGGATGGGGCCAGGAGATTGCGGTGCATGTCGAGTTGTGTTTGTGAAACAGAAGGGGAAGTCATTTTGCAGAGCTGTCTGCGTGGAGTCAATCCATTCAAATACTTGGGAGTTCTTGAAAATAGAGGAGGTGATGTTTCACCATGTTTAACCGTTTTTATTCCCCCCAGTGGACTTTATTCAAATGCAGTTTGGTGTTTAGAATTTGATCCCAGCCATTAAAGCCAAATTACTATGCCGGTTTATTTAGAAAATCCCTCTTTTCTACTTCTGACAGATAGGCCTCCACTTTTTTTTCAGAAACTTATTTTTAACTTTTTATGGTATCATTTCTGTCATTTGACTTGCTATTCTTGAAATTAAATTATGGTTCTATTCCAGACTTTGCAGAACTCAGAATAGGGCATTGTTGATTTGTCAGGGATAAGTAAGTAGTCAGAAAATACTCATCCTAATGAACATGAATGAGAAGCAAAAGCAATATCCCTTGAGTCAGATTTCACTCTGCTTAAAGAACAATCTGTAGGCAAATAGAAAAGTATTCCCAACTTGTAAAACCTCCATTTCAGAGTTCTGTCTCCTGGCTTTTTGTTCCTATTTCAGGTATCTTCACACACACAAACCAAACCAGAAATAAACAAATTCTCTAGCTCAAGTTTTAGAGGATTGTACAATTAGTGTACATTGTAGAGACAGTCACAATTTCCTTATTGTAATCAATATTTTTTGTCCCTTATTCTTCCTGTTTGTATAAACTTACAAGAAAATTATAACGTTTAAATCAAGCTGGGAAATACTAATTTTGTGTTATTCAAAGGACAAAATTATATAGAGTAGTAAGATCTGTGTTTGTACCTATAGTTGCAAAAATTAACTTAAAACTTATAGCAGCAGAGTTTTAGAAGCTCTCAGGATGAGTTAGGTGTGTATATTTGTGACCTTGTGTGGCCTCTAGGTGTTTATTGGTCTTGGTTTGATGTCAGGCGTCAGGCCGTGGAGATCACTGATTCAGCCCGTGTACCCCAAGTACTTGCTCTGTGCCACCCCCCTGGAACTGAGATGGTTTGGGCAGTAGTAGTTGTTCCTAACTTGGAGGTGGAGTACAGACTAGCTGAGGTTAAGTTTGAAGACAGATACACACGCACACACACGCACGTATTTGTGCATATGTACATATGCATGTGTATATATGCATTTGTGTATATACATGTATGAGTTGCAATTTATGACTGACAAGGCAAGTCATTTTAAGAGACTTTCATATTAACCATAGGCAGGAATTTTGATATAATATTTACATTTTTTGTATCCTGTAGGTTAATAGGACTTTAATGTAGCTCGTTGACATTCATATGGCCAGACAAATCATGTGTACTAGATCACTGGGTTTGAAATTAGAAAATTTAGGTACCCTGAAGTTAATTTCTCTAAGCCTCATTTTTCTTTTTTCTTTTTTTTTAAGGTTTTATTTATTATTTTTCAGAGAGAGGGGATGGGAGAGAGGGAGAGAGACATCAATGTATGGTTGCCTTTCACCTGCCTCCAGCTACAGACCTGGCTGGAGACCTGGTTTGCAACCTGGTTATGTTGCCCTAGCTGGGAATCGAACCAGTGACCTTTGGGTTCGCAGGCTGGCACCTTATCCACTGTACCATCAGCCAGGGCCATTAAGCCTCATTTTTCTTAATTCAGATCTGAATGTTAAGATTTTAGGTGCCATTGTTACCTTTATATAACATTGGTGGGAGAGGGCAGAGTCGGACAGAGGCACAATTTTTCCCTTAGCATTTTGCCAAAACCTTAATGGCAGAGACTATGACATTCATCTCTGAATATATCATGCCTTGCAATGGTATAAAGAACTGCACTCAGGTTGTGTTGAATTAGCAACTTGCATGGATTCTCCCACTTTTACTGTTCTCTAGGTGGTAATTTGTACCTAGTAATTTTGAGCAATCTTCCATCCACAGCAGAATAATCAGAACTTTTTCTTGCTTCTGCAACTCAAGAAGTTTTTTCTTTCTTCCTCTGCAGTTACCATTTTCAAGTCTAAAGCTCTGGGCCAGGACGCCCTTCTTGTTCTAGGATATATTCTTGTTCTTGGGCATAGCCCCTACACCCACTTCATTATTTAATGAGGAAGCTCACTGTTTAAAGAAGGCAGTGTAGTTAGGTAATGGCAGAACTGGGGTTAGAAAACTGGATTCCTGATTATCAGTCCAGGTTTATATTCCATCGCAACTGTTACGCACACGAGGCTCTTTTTTTTCCCACCTGCTTGTCCTCCATCTTTCCCTTCTTCCTTCTTCCTGTCTTTCCCTTCCCTAGGTAAAAATCTGTAACAAATACTTCTATAGAGTAGCTTCAGATTTGTTTTTAACTTAAGAGGAGGAAACATTTTATAGCAGTATGTCTGTTATTGTAAAGTTAGGTTCATTTAAGATACATCATTGACTAGGGTAGAAATCTTAGAGGGGAGGAAAGAATTTGGTCTAGGATGGGGGACCACTGTCTTGCCTCCTGCTACTCTTCCAGATGAGGTGAATTGTGATTCTGTCCTTGTTGGGGACAGCTTCACAGGGGTGTCTGTGTTTATGGGGACTTGGTGATGGGAGCCCTAGAAGTAACATTCCCTCAGAACCTTAGCCTCTTCCTGTCTATAAAAGTCTTTGAATTCTCTGTGGGCACTACTTCCCTACCTGTCACCAACTCAGCAGTGAAGAGATGAAAACTAAAAACAAAAAAACCCTTATGTTTCCAGGCTATCCTTTGTTCCTCAAGTATCTGTTTATTTCTGTTTCAAAAATGAAGTAGCTTTTAACCATTTTTTTTTTTAATATTTTATTTATTATTTTTAGAGAGGGAGGAAGAGAGAGAGGCAGAGAGGGAGAAAGACATCAACGTATGGTTGCCTTTCACCTGCCTCCAGCTATGCACATGACTGGAGACCTGGCTTGCAACCTGATTATGTGCCCTGGCTGGGGAATCGAACCAGCGACCTTTGGGTTCGCAAGCCAACACCTTAACCACTGTGCCACCAGCCAGGGCTTAACCATTTTTTATGGGTCCTTCAAGCAATTTTATGTCTTAATTGCTTTTAAACTAGAATGGTTTGTTTTTTAGGTAGAGAGACTCTTTATAGGTATATTTTTTATTGATTGATTTGAGAGAGGAGGAGAGGGGGCAGAGAGAGAATGAATGAATGAATGAATGAATGAAAATGAATCTGTTGTTTATTCTATCTATATATTTACTGGTTGACTCCTATATAGCCCTCCCTGGCTGGGGATCGAACAACAACCTTGGCATGTTGGTATGATGCTCTGACCAATAGAGCTACCAATTAAGGCATATTTTTTAAAGTCATTTATTACTTTTGAGGCTGGTTCAGTCTGCACTGGCATAGTTACTGTTGCTTTTTGTTTTTTTAAGATTTATTATTTTCAGAGAGAAGGGCAGGGAGGGAGGAAGAAAGGGAGGGAAGCATCAATGTATGGTTGCCTTTCACCTGCCTCCAGCTACAGACCTGGCTGGAGACCTGGATTGCAACCTGGTTATGTGCCCTGGCTGGAAATCAAACCAGCGACCTTTGGGTTCGCAGGCTGGTGCCAATCTACTGAGCCACACCAGCCAGGGTGTTATTTAGAAACCAACAGTATCTCTCTGTGTTTCCTTGTAATGTTGATAATTTTTTATAAAGTCTTCATGATGAATTACAAGAATTTGGTGGCCTTAAATGACATGGCTAAGATAGGGAATAAAATACTGAAGTTTTTTTCCCTTCTATCTGAAAAGAAAATTGACTTTTGAGATTCTGGAACATATATTGACATAGCTTTTCCCATAGTTATTCACTTCTGAACCTTTCTAATTGTTTCAAAAAGAAAAAACAACTCCTTTCACAGAGTTCTTTTTATTAGCCTAAATTGGGAAGACTAAGAGTTGTTTTAGTGATATCTTTTCATATCTAGATAGTCTTCGTTCTTCCCAATATGAAAATGGTTGAGAATGTGAGTTTTGTTCATTATGTATGATACTGAGATATTAAAATTCCTTCAGTTATAAATTTTCTTAATTTAAGGTTCTCAGAAACAACAAAATTAGCCACACCCTTTTTTCCTCTAGAATTTATAGTTGACAAAGTTATAATTCACCTGAATATGATGGCTCATTCAGATGAATTATAATTTTCCACAGTGTGTATTCCTTCTAGCCAGCTAAAATGAAAACTACAGTTTCAAGATCAGCTTCCTAAAAAATAAAATTCCTTCTTCAACGTCTTGATTAAGTAAAGGATTTTTATGGTTCTCTAAAGCAAGCAGTTTTTAAATACAGATGTGGTATAATTATAAGGAGAATGAAGAATTAATTATCTTGATCTGAATATCAGATTTCTGCTACTACAAGATATAAAAAATGCAGAAGTATTCATTTCTAGGTCACTAATGGAATTCCACTGGACATTGCTTATAAATTAATACAGTAAAAACATTAATTTTAGAAGCCTGGGCTAATATGGCTCAGTTGGTTGGAGTGTCCATAAAAGGAAAGGTCATTGTCAGGTTGAATTCCCTGTCAGGTGGCCTCCTGGAGGGCAAGTACTGAGGCAGGAGGCAGTGGTAGGTACTTCTCTGGCATTACTGTTTCTCTCCATCTCTTCCTCCCTTCCCTTCTCTCTGAAATCAGTGAACATGTCCTCCGGTGAGGGTGAAAAAAATTAAAATTTTAAAAAGCTGGAAAGAATGTATATAATTAATTGTTCTAGAATAAACATAAGAGTGCAAAGATTTTAGTGTTGTGAAGCTACTCGTATTAGATGGGAGAGCTAATGGCTCAAGAGACTTTAGTATCTGTTCCCTGTGTCCGACCCACTTCCCACCCTGAGATTCAGTATTCTCTCTCTCTCTCTCTCTCCCTCTCTCCCCCTCTCTCTCCCTCCCTTTCTCTTTCCCACCCTCTCTTTCTCTCTTTTAGAGAGAAAGGAAGGGAGAGAGAAGGAGAGGGAGAGGAACATCAATTGGTCACCTACCATCTGGCCCCAGTTGACCAGAGATCAAACCTGGGATCAAACTCGAAGCCAAGGCATGTGCCCCAACCAGGAATTGAGGCAGCAACCTTTTGGTTTGTGGGACAACACCAAGCAACTGAGCCACACCACCTGGGGCCAGATTCAGTATTTTCCTTTTTTTTTTTTTTTTTCAGTATTTTCTTAAACACACACACAAAACACTATAGGAAATAGGGATCTACACCAAATCATTGCAAGTTCAGCTTTGGTTCAAGGAATTCAGCCATGGTTTTAAGGTGGATGGTTAGAGATGTGATAATGTGAATATAAGTTTGGTAGAATGGTATTGGGAAACTTCAGTTTTTGTGTGACTAAGATAATTTTAAGTGCTCAAACATCATTTTGAAATGTAAAAACTAAAATAATGTTTTAACACTATGCCCTACCTAGTAATCCAATATTAACTTGGAGTTACTTGTTTGGTAGAAATTTTCTGAATTATTTAAGATGGACATAGATACTTACCTGTTATTTATTTTTAATATTTTTTTATTTTAGAGAAGTTTTAGATTTGAAGAAAAATTACACAGATCCTATATACAGAGTTGTCCCATACCACTCGTTCTATCCCTATGTTGTCAACATATGACTCTGGTACATTTATTTGTCACAACTTAGAAAGCAACATTTGTACAGTAAGTCCTTGCTAACATCGTCACTAGGTTGTGCAACTTTAAGTGAAATGATGCAGAACAAAACCAGTTCTACCGAAGGCTAGTTGACAAGAAATACATTCCTACAGTGTCTCAGCATTTCATCAATGTTATAATGAAATGATGATATTCAAGTACCTGTTGTATATTCTATTACTTAAACCTTACAGCTTATACAGTTTATTTGGCATAGAGTTATTGACTAAAATATTTTTATTTGGGGAGCAATTGTGTGTTTTACTGTAAAGTCAAAAATGTTTAAAAGAAGAAGGAACCTCAGGAGTCCCTCATTCATTGTTTAGTAGCCTATGGAAAATCGCAGTGCTGTTGTCAGTGAAATCTTACTTGCTAGACATCACCTAGCAAAGTGTTATTAATTTAATATTGGAAGTGAGTTAGACATGGTAATCAGTTGTTATTTAGGGGGATCTAGAGCAATGATTGTTAAAGCTTTTCAGTCCAGACTATTTAGTATTTACAGGATTTAACCAGTACTTATTTGCCTCTAGGAAAAAATATGAAAATATATTTTAATTCTACATAATATTATATTTTTCCAAAAATAATTTTTGTATGTATTGCCCTTTTAGGTTTTTCTTTTTTCTGATTCTTTTATTTTAAAAATTTTATTTATTTATTTATTCTTTAGAGAGAGGGGAAAAGAGGGAGAAAGAGAGAGAGAGAAACATCAATGTGTGGTTGCCTGTCCTGTCCTGGGGACCTGGCCTGAAACCCAGGCATGTACCTAGACTGGGAATCAAACTGGCAATCTTGGTTCGCAGGCCAGCGCTCAATCCACTGAGCCATACCAGCCAGGGCTGCTTCTTTTTTTTTTTAAATTTTATTGTTGTTGTATTACATCCATCCCCTTTTTGCTCCCCTCTGTCCCCCTCCCCACCCACCCATTCCCCCCAAAATCAATCCCACCTGTTGTCCATGTCCATGGTTCCTTTATACTGGGTTCTTGTCTAAGCTGCTCCCCTTCTTTGCCTCTGCCTCCCCCCTCCCCCCAACCCCGTTCCCCCTGACCACTGAAGGCCTATACCTTGTATTCATATACTTGGTTCTGTTTTGCTTATTGTTAGTTTTGCTCATTATTGTCCCATAATGGGTGAGATCATATGATATTTGTCCTTCATTGACTGGCTTATTAGGGCTTCTTTTTGATTCTTGAAATATTCTTGTGCCCTAGGAAAGGTAGGATATATTTTTATTTAACAGTTATTTACCCAGAGCCAGATAATTAATTTTTAAAAAATCAGAATGAGACTATAGAACTGATTCCTGTGAACTATTCCATATAAGGAATTTGTGAATAAAACTGTAGTTTTTGGTGTAGTGAAAATACTGTTGTCTTGAGAAACTTGGCTTTTGTCCTGGGTAGCTTCTTTTGCCATTAAATAATTATGTGACCTTGGGCAAATCATTAAATTTCTAGACTTCATTTCCCTCATCTGTGAAACTAGGAGATCCAGAGCCCTTTCCAGATCCAGAATTCTGTGATATTATATTACACAGTTCTCTTGCATACACATTGGTAGACACATATTTTCTGGCTAAATATTACAAATGCAAACCGAATTAAAGAAGATGCTTTAAAAAGGATATTTTTTCATTTGTAAAATGAGAAGATTGCCAGAGATATCAATTTATCCCCCTCACCCCTAAAGTTTACCTTGAACTTTTTTTTTCAGTAAACATCCCTGACATGCAGAGAAATCAGGCAAAACATGAGTGATTTTTGTTTAGTTTCTCAGATGTAGACAGTAGAAATGAGTAGTTCTTTTTTTTTTCCTTTAGAAAATGCTAGATTCCCCCACCCCCTTATAATTCTTTGGAGTACAGTTTGGGGGGGAGGGAAAGAAAGAGAGAAGTAATAAATTCTAGTTAATCAGTGAACTGGAATTTGAGACTTAACTCTCTGACCGTGAGTTATTTCTCAAAGGTTGCTAGTGCTCCTCTTTGGTGAACTAATAGCCAACTGCAATAGTTTTTGGCCTTGGTTAAACTTCAAAGTCTCTTAAGAAGAGCATTAAGTAAGGTTCATCAGAATCCACATACCCTGCCTAGCCAGATTCAAGGTATTTGCTTTTGGCAGGTGGCATCTTTAAACTACAACTAATTATAGCAGTTAAAATGACTAGGTCTGAAGTTAGATAAATGCCTGGGTTTAAATTAGCTTACTAGCTGTATGATTATGGACAGGTTGCTTGACCTCTCTGGACCTTAACAACTCATCCATACAATAAGGGTAATAGTGATACCTATCTCATAAGATTGTCACCAGGGTTAAATGAGATATTCAAAGTGCTTTGTATTTATTATGTGGGATGTAGTGAGGATTCAAGTGTCATTCAAACTATAGGAAGACCACTGCAGTCCCAATTCCAATCCAATTACTGAAATCCACTGGTTTAAAGGGAAGAAAGAGACTAGAATAAATTTTATGTATACTACCTGAAAAAACATTCCACAATTTGAGTAGTAGATTTTTAAACATAATTTGTATTTGGGATTGGATGGATGTTAAATGGACTTTAGTGTAGTGATACAAAATTTCCAGAAGTCTTAAAGCTTTGACTAAAACAGATCCAAGAAGGAACTGAGAGGAGGGAATGTTGAGAAATACTAAAATATTTGTATCTTTCATTGTTTTAAGGACTTCTTATAGACAGGCAAGGCCAATTTTTAAGTTTTAAGTTCATGAAATGTTTAACTTGGCTTACTTACACATTTCCTACTTAGTAGGTTGTGGTAGGAAAGCTTTGGGGAAGAGTGGAAACATTTGGAGCCTTTGAAGCGATACATCTGTTACCCTTCTCTAAATGTATTATTCAGAAGGGGAAAGTTCCTTTTGAGGCAGGTATTTCTTGCTAGAAAGAAACTCTTAGCTACATTACGAGTTCTCCTCCCCAGGTAGTTCTGGTTGATGGGACCCTACTACATTAATTCTTAAAGGTTAGTGTTTTAAGGGGCTAGGGGATGGTGTTAGGAATGCAGGATCCTTGAACTCCGCCCCCCGCCCCTCCCCCACTTTGAATGCGTAGATCTTGGGTGGTGCCCAGCAGGAATCCACATGTTTACCAAGTAGTACTCCAGGTCATTGTGATACAGGTGGTTCCAAGACTATCATTCATTACTGAAATAATTGTTGATACAAAGGTCTCAGGAAAGAACCGAAAGAAGCTTACAGCATGTATTTGTAGCTCAGATTGCTTGATTTGTTTAAAATTGGATCATTTTTATGTACAGTGTAAATTGATGAGTCTAGAGATACAGCAGAGAACAGATATAATTACAAATGTAGAAATATTTTTTAACCTTCACTAGTTGAGAAATTATTTTTGCTTAATTCTTAGCTTTTTATTAGTAAGAAGGGTCTTTAACTCTTATGCTGTTTAGCCAACGATGCTTGCCTGTTCTTTAGCTTTAGCTCCCAAATCTTGACTCAGATCTCTTTAATGTGGAGTCATAGCTTGAGCTCTTTATTTACAGCTTATCAAAATGGGTGTTAATATCCTTCCTTCTGCTGTTAGTTAAAATTGTTTTTCATGCCTTTAAGAAAAAACTCGTGCACATTACACGTTTATTCCCCTTTAGAATTTGCTGCTTCAGCCTTTCGTGCACTTATTTGTGTGTCCAAAAGAAGAAAGAGAGGGAAACCCATGTGACTGGGTTTCAGCAGACTCTTTCCTGCAATTAAGAGAAGTTTACCTTGGGAAACCAAGCTACAATTTGTGCACCTACGTAGAGCTAGTTTTACAGTCAACTTAGTAATGTGTTCAATTCATCTTTGAATTTTGCCATGGATTTCTTTTTAATTTGAATTTTATTTTGAGATACATTTTTTGGTTAAAAATATTTCCATCTGCTTGCCTCAATGCCACACAGATGAAAATATTTTAAGTTTGGAACTGAAATCAAATTATGTGCTATTTTCTCATATTTTTCTGAATACGGTAATGTACAACTACCCAGTACAAATACTGGGCATTATTTATTTACTATTATTTTAAAATACTTTAAAATATTTATTTTTTTTAGAGAGAGGGGAAGGGAGAGAGGCAGAGAGGGAGAAAGACATGAATGTATGGTTGCCTTTCACCTGCTTCCAGCTACAAGGGACGTGGCTGGAGACCTGGCTTGCAACCTGGTTATGTGCCCTGGCTGGGAATCAAACCAGCTACCTTTGGGTTCGCAGGCTGGCACCTTATCCACTGTGCCACCAGCCAGGGCTACTGGGCATTATTTAGAATTTCCAAATCTGGTTTTCATCTAAACTGTTGGTAGCCTTCTTTCAGCCAAGTAGGGGAAACACTTTTCTGTTGTCTCAGGAAAAAATTACTCAAATACTCCAACAGTTGAAATTTTTTGTGTTAAACATAAAATGGTTGTATTAACTACTTTTGAAAAGGAGGACAGTAAATGTAAAACTCAAGATAAAATCCTCCTTTTAAGGTGATAGAAGATTGGAGGAGATGGAGGTATGGTTAGAGACAGAAGAAACTCACAGAATGAGTCTGAAGAGGTTTGTACAGAGGAGATTGTGGGAGAGTAATTGTCAGCCTGAAGGGAGCTCTGCACTTCGGCCTGCGGGGTTCAGAGTATCACCACAGGTTGTCTCCGCATGAATTTCCCTGCCCTGTTGCCCTCAGCGTCTTTGTGGCTGTTTGTGGCAGCTTCTTTCCTTGAAGATATCTGCTGTGCCTCTCCTTAACTTCCTTCGTGTCCTTGTCCCCTTACAGTCTATGTCATGCAAGTAAAATACTTGTTTAATGATAGGTTTAATATATAAGGTTTAATTTAGGCCTCAAAAGTTTAGATTGTTTGTATGATAGATCAAGGTATTAGTAAAAAATACATGTATGAAAGGGTAAAATAAATGCAATACACAGTTTTACACAGTGTTTTCTTACTTGAATTCCAGTGGTAAAAGGAAAATTTCTCTTACAAGCACCATGATAAATCTAGCAAATAGAATTCGTCTCTCACGCATGAGGAAAACAATTAATTGTTCATTACCAGGAAGATAAATTTTGTAAAAATTTAAGTTCTGAACTAAGTTATTGAAGGTTTAAATTAGTAAGTCCTCAACCGAGTAAGCAGTTTCTGTGTTTTTAGAGTGATAAAATTAAGTTGCCTTTTTTTTTTTTTTAACATGGTGATACTTCCCACCCCACCCTATTGAAATGACCTTTAAAAAATTGTTTTTTCTTTTATTGATTCGAGAGAGGGAGGGAAGGGAAAGGGGAAGACAGGGAGGGAAACATCAGTCATTTATTTGCCTTTTGTACGCCCCCAACTGGGGACTGAACCTTTAAACTACGGCTATGCCAGATTGGGAATTGAACACAAGATATTTTGGTTTGTAAAGCAAAAACCATCTGAGCCACATGGGCCAGGGCTGAACTGACTTACTTTTTTTTAAAGATTTTGTTTATTATTTTTAGAGAGAGGGAAAGGAAAAGAGGCAGAGAGGTAGAGAAACATCAGTGTATGGTAGCCTTTCACCTGCTTTCAGCTAGGAACCTGGCTTGCAACCTGGTTATGTGCCCTGGCTGAGAATCGAACCAGCGACCTTTGGGTTCGCAGGTCGGCGCCTTATGTGCTGTGCCACCAGCCAGGGCCTGGACTGCCTTTTTATCTTCATTGGTACTACCTAGAATTAAAGAGATTGGAAATCCTTGGGTGTTGTTTGGAAAACACAGGATTTGTAGTGATTCTGGATTGGGTGTTGAGCACCAAAATTTGTTAGGTAAAGACTGACAAAATAAAACTTGTGGTGGATAATTATTATATAACATAACCAGCATAGCAGTTGAACATATAACTGGCGGATATATGATATACCCCTTGGAATATGGGATGATATTCCAGGGGGGTATATCACAAAGAGATACCATACAGTCAAGAACAGTAGGACAGTGACTTAATTTTGATATTGGGTGTAATAATAAAATAGCTGAAACTTATACTGCTTGAAGGAAAAAATTTAGAAGATAACCACTATAAAATTTCTTGAACAAAATACTAGCTAGGTACATGTTTTAATGAGGAGAGAAGTTTGTTTTGCTCTTAAATCAGACCACCAAAATATAATATTTTGGTTTGTGCATTTGATGGAACATCGTAACATCTGTAGGGAAAAGACAGTTACCCTGGTCAGGAGAAAGATTTCATTTTTGCTAGTGGAATATAAGATCCGTCATAGGTTAGTTGCCATCAGTTCAGGAAGTACTTCTAGGTTAGACAATGTCAACAAAACAAAACCACAGCCCTAGAGCTAAGTTTCTGCCTCTTTATTCTTAGTTTTTAGGCACCTGGTGGGTGTTGTTGAGCCTCTACTTAAATTCTTTCACTAACAAGGAGCTCAGTTTCCTCAAGGCAGCCTATTGAGGTTGTTGATTGTTAGAAGGTTCTTTATGAGGAAACACAGTGTATCTTTTTGTAAGGTTCCTGGTCCTAATTTACCAGTTTAGAGCCACAAAGAATAAGCCAAGTCTTTTACATAATTTCCCTTCAGCAAGTTAAGGATTGCTACCTAACCTTTTGATTGTTTGTTTGTTTACAAATCCTCCTAGGTAACCATATATAGTTCTTAAAAGTTAGTTTGCAATTTTCTTATCATTTATTCATTCACAATGCTGTTGAGCCTTATTATGTAAATAAAGCACTAAAGAAATAAGATAAACAGGATATTAACAAATTTACAATATTACCTGATGAATGCTGTAAAAGAAGCTACTAAGTTGCAGCAATAGTACTAGGGAACTCTAAATGGAAATTAAGCCTGGACGCCTGGTCTTTTAACAATGAGGTTTAGATTGGAATGAGCCTGAGGACAACACAGGCACACATCATCAAGTGCAGAATTTATACATGAAATAGCACAGCACTTTTGGGTCTGCAGATGATGCTCATTTAGTTTGACTATCCTTAGGCAGGTGAGGTATAGTGTCAAAAACCAAGCCAGATGGTTTTAGGACTAAATTACGGAGTTGGTGTGACAGAACTAAGAAATCTGAATTAGTTTCATGAGGGGTGGTAGTGCATAAGACTGTTGGTGAATTTTTGAAACTCGAGCAGTGTACTTTGAATTGTGCTTTAGCAAAGTCTCTTATGGCAGTATAGCACATGATTATAATTCGAGAAACTGGGGCTTTGATACATTTGTGGTAGTTTATGGGTGCTTGTCGGTCTGTTTTAGAGTGTAATATCCAGATGATTGATTTAAATAATTAAATAATTAAATTCATTCCCTGCTAGGAGGGATAATAGCTGACAGTTTGTGTGACATACAGAGGTCTGTTTGGAAGAAGTGCAGCCATTGTTAACATAACAAGAACGTTTTGAATGTACCTGGCAGCCAAGGAAAGTAGACTGGAATTCTCACGTGTGAAGAATGATGACTTCATTGTGCTGGTCAGTGGGGGTGGTAGACATGTTGAGTGAGCAAGGGTATTGTGTGGCTATCACATTCAAAATGACCAAGTAGAGCAACAGTTCTGCATCAGATTTAACGTTAAACATCATGTCTTGTGCAGAGTTTTTTGGTGAAACATCAGATCACCCACGTGACTCATCTTCTACAGATCACATTGGGTGTCCTGCAATTTCTGCCTTCTCCAAAACTAAAATGACCTTTGAAAGGGAAGAGCTTTCAGACCATCAGTGAGATTAAGGAAAAGATGACAGGGCAGCTGATGGTGATTGGGAGAACTATGTGGGGTCCCAAGGTACCTATTTTGAAGGAGACTGAGGTGTCATTGACTTATGTACAATGTTTCTCTTGGATCTTCAATAAATATATTTTTCATAATGCATAGCTGGATACTTTCTAGGCAGACCTTAGTATGCTTATACCAGTAGGCTTTTTGTGAAGTTTTAATGAAGGTAAACTTTGAATCTGGTTTTTGTTTTGAAGGAAATGGGATATGAAAGTGAAGAGTCATGTGAAAAATGAAATCTGCCATGCTTGTAAGGAATTTGATGAGGGGGGGAATCGCCAGAATGCTGTTGACTAGTTGTTTTACTGTCGGATCAGAAAGGAAACAACTTAAGGGAAAACCTTGAGAGTGTAAAGCTATAAAATCAAGTCTTTATATTCAATACACAAATTCTATGCATTGATTCATAAAAGTAGATGGCATTATACACACCAGCCATTTTTGAGGATTGAATGAGGTAAAGACAAGGTATTGAGCCTTACATAACTGCTTGTATGTATATGTGCCTGTTCTGCTAAGATGCAGATTCCCAGGAGAGAGGGAATATACCTTTTTTGTCTCTGCTTATAGACATAGAGCCTAATATGATAGAAACACAAACATTTATTGGGTTAAAAACTTTTTAAAAGGTACCGGGATTTATGTAGCCAAATGATTGGAACCTTTGAGGTTGTCACTTTGGGAGGCACTCTAATTGTTACTTTAACCTACCAAAGTATGTTTTTTAAACATTTCTGCAAGTATGTTTAGTATCTGTCTTTGGGAAATGTTTCTGTAGGAGAAGTCAGTTGAGCCAAAGTAAGACAAAACTGATGAATTGAAAATTGGAGGGGAATCATAGCCAGAATACATTAAAAAGCCAACTAAACACTTTCAGTTGTATATTAACTATAATAAGTAATATACTAGATGTAATAGAGTCACCCTCAGGCAAATAGTTAGACATAATATGTAAATAGTTGAGGTTTGTAGCAATAGGCATAAACTATTTCACCTCTGGTACCCTTTTCAAGAAGTAAAGCCAGAGACTTGGGGTCTGCTACCCTTAAATTTGATCATCTTTGGGTGGATGTAATTGTATCAATTTAATTTTGGTGAACCCCAGAACTTGTTTCCAGTGTGTTTACAATGCAGGTCATATTTAAAGGACTAGTTTACATAGATTGTAGTAAAATCCTTAATACAGCATTTGTAACTGATAATGTTATAATATGAAAAGTGTTGAACTTTGCATTGTAAATATTGCCTCTTAATGCTGTTGCTAGTTTTGAAGTATCCTTTATGGTTTTCCACTAGTGAAATAAATTCTATAGCTTTTCTTTTTCTTTCTTTCTTTTTTTAATCTCACACAAAGACATGCTTATTGGTTTTAGAGAGAGGAGAAGGGAGGGAGAGAAACTCTATCTGTTGCCCCAACCGGGGACCAAATCTGCAACCTAAGAATGTGCTTTGACTGGGAATCAAACCCACAACCTTACAGTTTGCAGGATGATGCTTCAGCCAATGGAGCCACACCAACCAGAGCAGTACTAACCAGGCCTGACCCTGCATAGTTTCTGAGGTCAGACGAGATTGGGCGCATTCCAGGGTGGTATGGCCTTAGACTAGCTTTTCTAATTAGCAAAACAAATTACTCTCAATTTTAGTAAGACTAGAATGTGTCTAGCTTTTTCTTACACACTATGTTATGTTATTTATTTATTTATAGAGAGAGGGGTAGGGAGGGGGAAGGGAAGAGGCATTGATTGATTGCCTCTTGCATACCCCCAGCTGGAGCCCACCACCCAGACATACATTCTGACTGGGAATTGAACTGGCAGCCATTTGGTTTTCAGGATGACACCTAACCCACTGAGCCACGCTGGCCAGAACATGAAGAATAGCTTTGTGTTTTGTTTTAAAAGCCTTAACCAGTGGAATTATGTTTTCTACTTAATATAGTTAACACTAGACAGAGCCAGAAAAGATTCGATTTCCTTGAAATAGTTTTGTTTAACAAAAATACGTGGTTTAGTTATGGCTTTTGGTTTGGCATACTTATTCCTACTGAAAGACATAAACTTACTGTAAATTAAATTGGTGACCATATTAAAAAAAAGACTCATCATTGAAATTTCAGTTTTAGAAACCTGTTAAAAATTTTTATGGCAAAATACATAAGATTTAACATTAGTGACATTTAATTTACAGTACTGTACAGGCATCCCTACTCTGTAGTTCCAGAACATTTCCTCACTCCAACAGGAAACTCCATACCTATTAGCAGTCACTCTCTTTCATAACCCGCCAATCCCCTAGTAAATACTAACCTCTGCCCTGTCTCTGTGGATTTGCCTGTTATGGATATTTTACTTAACATAATGTTTTCAATTCATGTTCTAGTATGTATCAGTACTTCATTACTATTAAAAAATATTTTATCCTCACCTGAGGGCATTTTTTCATTGCCTTTTAGAGAGAGAGGAAGGGAGAAAGGAAGGGAGAGAGAAACATCCATGTGAGAGAAAAACATCGATTGGTTGCCTTCTCGTACGTGCCCAGAACAGGGATCGACCCCACAACCCAGGTATGGACCCTGGCTGGGAATCGAACCCTCAGTCTTTCAGTTAATGGGATGGCGCTCCAACCAACTGAGCCATACCAGCCAGGACAGTACTTCATTATTTTTGATGGCAGAATAATATTTCATTGTATGGATAGCCCACATTACACCACATTTTGTTTGTTGATGGACGTTTGGGTTTTCATCTTTTGGCTGTTATCAATAGTGCTGCTATCTATGAACACTCATGAACATTTTTTTTTTTTGTTTGAACACCTTTTCAGTTTGTTAGAGTATGATCCCTAATATTGTTGCCTTGTAATAATTATGTGTTTAACTTACTGAGGAACTGCCAGTTATTTTCCATACCAACCATACCATTTACCATTTTTTAAAAAATTTTATTTATTATTTTCAAAGAGAGGGAAAGGGAGAGAAATAGAGAGGGAGAGAGACATCCATGTATGGTTGCCTTTCACCTGCCTCCAGTTATGGATCTGGCTGGAGACCTGGCTTGCACCCTGGTATGTGCCCTGGCTGGGGAATCAAACCAGTGACCTTTGGGTTTGCAAGCTAGCACCTTATCCCCTGTGCCACCAGCCAGGGCTCCATTTACCATTTTACATTCCTACCAGGAATTTTTTGAGGTCTCCACATCCTCTCTAACACATCATTTTTCTTTAAATTTTTTTTTTTTTCTTTTTAAAGTTACAGCCATCGTAGTGGATATAATTTCCCTGTGGCTTTGATTTGAATTTTCTCTAATCACTAATGATGTTGAGCATCTATTCATGTGCTTGTAAGCCATTTATATATCTTCTTTAGAGAAATGTTTATTCAAGTTCTTTGCCCATTTTAAATTGGGCTGTTTCTGTTTTTGTTGTTCTTTATATATTCTGGATACTATACCACTATGTTACATGATTTGGAAATATTTTCTTCTATGGTGTATTACAGTTTTAAGTATGTGTAACCAACTTAGTTCTTACTTTAATAGGTAATTTAAGATGTATGTGAGCATAGAGGCAGGAAACTACAGAATGTGTGAAAAAGAGTATATAGATGTTAGTTATAAGGAACAGAAGCCTACTTAAGCTGCCTTAAATGAAAGAGGTTTATTATAGGCATGTAACAAGAATCTTGTGGATATGTTGAAGATAGAAAATAAAATATACTCAGGCTACAGAGTACTTGGACCAGTGTTTATTCTGCCTTTCAAGAGACTGAATGTTTGTGTTACCCCAAAGTTTATATGGTGAAACCTGATCCCCAGTATGATATTTAAAGGTGGAACCTTTGGCAGGTGCTTAGTTCATGGGAGTGGAGCCCTCATGAATGGGATTAGTGCCCTGATAAAAGAAGCCCCAGAGGGTGCTTGCACCCCTTTTACCAAGTGAGGGCACAGTGAAAAGGTGGTAGTCCATGGACCAGGAAGTGGGTTTTCACCAGACTGAATCTTTAACTTCCCAGCTTCCAGACTATAAGAAATAAGTTTCTATTGTTTGTAAGCCACTAAGTCTATGGTATTTTGTTACAGCAGCCAGAATGAACTAAGACAACTAAGTTGAAGAACAAAAGTGCTTTTTGTGTGTGTGTAGCCCCCTTCCCTCTGCACCCAAATCGGCAGACTTTCATTCATGTGTGCAAGCATAGCACTAAGAATACAGTGGTGAACAGAACTCACAGTCTAATACAGTGATATTGTAACGTCACGGAGCTCACATCCTAGTGCAGAAGAGAACATCTAAATTTTTCAAAATTGTACTTGCTATTTGACTTCTTTGCTTTAAAAATTTTTTTGTTTTATATAATGGTATGAACGGCTTTGATTAATTATAGCGGAAAGTGGAAAAGTAGGAGGTATGGCAGCTCTGGCTCCTGGGGTGACTTCAGTCTCCTTTGCCTCTTCATTGCATTTTTAGTTAGAATCAGCTTGTCTACAGATAAACTTTGTTAATTAGGGGAGAATTGACATCTTTACTTTGTTGTCTCTTCTGTTTCTTAAACACTGAATATGCCTCTCCATTTATTTTGGCCCTTTTTAAGTTTACTTCATCAATCTTCTGTAGTTTTTAGCATACCCATCTTTCTCATGTTTTGTTAGATTTAATATTTTTGAGGCTATTATAAATGATACATTTAAAAATTTTTCAGTTTCTATCTGTTCGTTGCTAATACCGTATATAAAAATGAGATTGTTTGCCTTCTAGTAGCCCTATAATAAACTTAGTTAATAGTTCTAGGAAATTTTTGTGTGTGTGTATTCTGTGGTATTGCTTATGTAAACAGTAATATTGTCTGCAACTAGGAAAAAAACTTTTCTTTCTAATCTGGAAGACCTATTTTTCTTGCCCTATTACACTGGCAAGGACTTTGAATATGATTTTGAATGGAAAAGATGGGAGTGTAAGGACATCTTTAATTTGTTCCCAATCTTCATGATTGAAGTTATGATAATTAGCTATAGGATTTTTAAAAATTGATTTTAGAGAGAGTTTTTATTTTATTTTTTGTTTTGTAGATGCTCTTAACTAGGAACTTTCATTTTGTCTGTTCCTAGTTTTCTGAGTATTTTTAAGTCACAGATGGATTTATGATATTGGCAAATACATCAATTGATATGATCATGTGAAATTTCTCCTTTAGACTGTTAGTGTAATGAGTTATATTGATTGACTTTTTTAAGATTTTTTTTTTTTTTAATTTCATTATTTTTAGAAAGAGGGGAAGGGAGAGAGGCAGAGAGGGAGAGAGATATCCATGTATGGTTGCATTTCACCTGCCTCCAGCCACAGACCTGACTGGAGACCTGGTTTGCAACCTGGTTATGTGCCCTGGCTGGGGAATCTAACCTGCGACCTTTGGGTTCGCAGGCCGGCACCTTAACCACTGTGCTACCAGCCAGGGCCTGATTGACTTTTGAGCCTTGCATTCCTGGTATAAACTGTTGTTTTTCTCGTCACATATGGTCATTATTCATTTTTTCACTTAAAAAAATAATAGCTTTATTGAGATATAATTCACCAGATAACTCATAGACTTAAAGTGTACATTTCAGTGGTTTTAGTATATTCAGAGTTGTGCAACCTATCACCACAATCAGTATTAGAACATTTTTATTATCTCAGAAGAAAACTCTATACCCATTATGAAGATTAAATATTTGTTTACTTTATTGTAAACAAAAGCACATAGTTTCTGTTTTATTTATTGAAGTTGCATTCACACATGGGATTAGTTTTATTAATTATCATCACTCATCTTGCCTTTGTTTCTCAACTTTCTCTGAGGGTTAAAAGATAGCATACATCCTGGTGACTGGAATATTTTGCTTATATTTTGCATATTGTCACTTGTTACCGTTTATATTCTTGTCCTAAATGTCCTTCCTAAATTCTTTCTCTTTTCTTCTTCTGGTGGTTTGTATCTTCCCTCTGAATGTCTTAATGATACTACATTGGGGTTAAAGCAATGGAGATACTCTTAATGAAGCACTTGATAGATAGTATAAATAGCATCTAACACAAAAGCATTTAAAAAAAAATTTTTTTTTAAAGATTTTATTATTATTTCCAGAGAGAGAGAGAGAAAGGGAGAGAGGCAGAGAGGGAGGGAAACATCAATGTATGGTTGCCTTTCCCCTGTCTCCAGCTACAGACCTGGCTGGAGACCTGGCTTGCAACCTGGTTATGTGCCCTGGCTGGGGAATTGAACCAGTGACCTTTGGGTTCGCAGGCCGGTGCCTTATCCACTGTGCTATCAGCCAGGGCAAAAGCATATTTTATAATTACTTTTCCTTTCTCCTTAATTATATTCAGTTTTGTTCTCTTCCTACAACAAAAGAATAGAAAGATCTCAATCAGTAAGACTTATTTGCTTATAACAAACTTACTTGCTATAACAAATAAGATATACCATTGTCACAGAGGGGAAGAAGGCCACTCCCTGAGGTGTGGGAATGGGGGATGGAACTCAGTAGAACACAACCTTTGTCCTTTGTGAGCCAAGAAAAATAGGAGAGGCTTTAACCATAAAATAGTGACAAAAAGCTTATAGGCAGTGCAGTGGCCAGAACTGGCAAATGGGTTGCCATGCCCACTGCATCAAAGGCTGAGATCGGGAATTTAAAGATGCAGCCATTAAGTGATACAGACACGCAGTTTGTGCAGGGAAAGAACATGCGGTTTGCACTAAGTTAGGGATCGCGTATGTGGTTTAAGGGTTAGGAAGCCACGTAGTTTAAGAAAAATTCTGAATTAAAAGTTAGGAAAAGCATGAAAGACCTCCCTCAATGGAGTGCAGATGAGTAGAAACTGCTGGGAACGTTGAAGTGTGACTGGGAAATGCTAAGCTGTGTACTCCTGTTTTCCTAGAAAAAGATGGTACTTCTGACTTTTCTGTTCTAAAACTGGCCTGATTTGGCAGGACTATATGTTTTGGGATGTTTTAAAGGGAGCAGGACTTAACAGCAGAATTTCACCTTTAACCTAAATCTGTATAACCCTTATATAAACAAGTTTCTTTCCTTTTTACCCAACTCCGTTATTAAGAATTTTTCCTTTGGCCCTGGCTGGTGGCTCAGTGGATTGAGCACTAGCCTGCAAACCGAAGGGTTGCTGGTTCAACTCCCAGTCAAGGCACATGCCTGGGTTGTGGGCTAGTCTCCAATTGGGGGCTCATGAGAGGCAACCACACTTTTATGTTTCTGTCCCTCTCTTTCTCCTTTCCTTCCCCCGCTCTGTAAAATAAATACAATCTTAAAAAAAAAAAAAAAAAAGAGCTTTTCCTTTGACAGTGGGTAGACAAGCCCCTTATAACTGAATAGCTAGTGGATTTTGTTTCACCATAAGGTGACTTGCTGATATGAACACAAGCTGAAGAACAAAATAATTTATATTTTTAAACTGTTTAAATGAATCAAGAGGCCTTTTGCCCATGTGTAGTATGAAAGAAAACAGATAGTTGTGAAACTTTACATCTTGATTGTTCTGTGAAGATATTAACAAGATCAGTGTAATTAGGAAGAAAAGGAGCTGTGCAAGAGACCTGGCTCCAACAAGCGTTAATGGCGTGACCTTGGAAAGTGGCTCATTAACCTTTCTTGGAGGTGGTGGGTGGCACGTTCAGTCCTTGGAGAATTTGATGAAAGCTCTAGATAACTGTCCCCTCAAAAATGTTCATAAACACACTACTTCAAGTTGTGCATATTGTTTGAGGATGCCGATGGACCTCTTCTAGCCCATTCTTGTAGGTTTATTGATTCTTGATAAAGGACTGTCGTCCTGGTTGCTGTCTTAAGTCCCTGGCAGCTCTGACATACTTAAAAAAAAAAGTTATAACTTATTTTCATCCTTGAAATTCTATTTTTTTGACTAATAGTAAATGATACTGAATTCTGTCTTATTTTTTGATAGTTCTGATCTAGGGAAATACTTACGTTATAAGCAGTGTGTATTAAACACCAGTATTATTTTTTAATTTTTAGGATACATAACAATGATAAAAACAAGAGCCAGAAACAGCCTAGTTTCAAGAAAAAGAAAATTCTTGAAATTAAAAAAGTTAAAGTTATATGTCAAAAAACAAAACCAGTAAAAGTGTGTGTGTGTGTGTGTGTGTATAATCAGTCAGCTGAAAGTCTTTTTCAAGTGAAAAATGATTGAGGTTTGGAAAGAATGTAAGTAATCTGCATGCCAGATCTTTAATCCAAAATATTCCAGGGTAGCCAAAGGGCTGAATTTAAAGAGACAGTACTTAACACTTATTTGAATTCATTATGTAGTCAGCTGTGGCGTTCCATGATCACTTGATAATGTTTTCATTTTGGCTTTCTATTATACTTTGGGGAAACTTAGCACAAAGTCCCGGAAGTTGATATGTTTTCAGTAGTCCAACTTCTACTGAGACAGTTTGAAGATCAGGTCATGATTTCTAATTTCTTAAACTAATTTTACTGTTTGGATTGAAGTATGATTTTTTTCCTGTTTGGAAAAGTATTCTCCCTTTTAATGTCCAGCTCCATTTAAGTGATGATCAGAATTAATCTAATGACTTTCAAAAGTTAAAATAGCCATAGATGTAATCGTTAGGGAAAAGCAGTGACTTTTTCTTTTTTTTTTCCTTTTGGCTAGAGCTGACATTTTTGGCAGTAAGAGGATTCAGAATTAGGCAGCCAGTTTAGTGTCAAATTCCAGTCTGAGAAACTATGGAATTTACATGGCTTTGTCTCCGTTTATAAGTAGTTTGCCATTTCTTCATGACCCAAGCCCTGGAGATTCTGCTATGTTAGAAATCATGAGCAGAGAGCTTACATGGTATAAATAAATTTTGCCCCTTTAGGTTAGCTTTATCCTTTAAATAATGTGTAGTAGGCAAGTGGTCTCTTTTTATATCGTATGTAACCCTGTGAAGTAAAAGAAATCTTGGAAATAGGCACAAATATGTGAGGCAAATATTAGCAGGTATTAACAAGCTAACAACCAAGAATAGTCATTCATCAACCTTTATTATAAAAGCCACTAAGAGAGCTAGGGCTTTATTTCCCTCCCTCTTTCTCTTCTAATCCCCACATCATTTTTTCTTGGTTGTGCCTCTTACGTTTTTCTTTTTTACGTCTCAGCACTATAGAAACATTCAACTGCTCCTCAGCTGATACAACGGATTTTCTTAGTTTCTTTTTGTCAAAAAGAGCGGACAGATTAGTAGAGAGAATGGAAGATGGTATGTTTTTGTCTCTGTGTATGTGTAGTTATGTATGTGAACATAGTGTTGGTTGGGGTGAAAAATGAATTTAATGGGGGAAAGATGGATTACCGTTGCTTTTCCCTGTTTTCTGTATATACTAACAAAGTGTGTCACAGAATGAGAAAGAAAAAAACTCAAAGTAGAAAACACATATTTTAAAATGTTTCCAGCATATGAAACAGGAAGATATTTTACACCTTCCAAAAACTCGGCTGTTGGGATTTAGGCAGAACCAGTAAATAACACCTCTTTATCAGCCCATCTGAGTTTGGAATCAGTTGGAAAAAGACATAGGACACATAAATGGGACCTCAAAACACCAGCTTTTAATACTGATGAAATCTGGATCAAAAGACATTCTTTGGCTGCAGTGAGCCTCCTAAACTTTACCTGATTTAAATTTATCCAGCTAGTTATTAGCACAGCATGGCCTTTCCTTTGGGGATCAGGGACAGAGGGGTGCAGAGGAAACTAATTGAGCTTTGTATTAGGAAGGTAGAACAAACTGAATCCTCTCTGCTTTTTGGCAGCAATGACTATCACCAGATTTCAACTCCACAGGTGGAGATGAGAGAAGCTAGGAGTGTCCTTCCCTTCTGTCCCTGCCTTCCAAACTAGAATACAGAGTAAGAGTGACCCTTTCCCCCAGCACTCCCATGTAAGTCTTATTTGTACAGTCAAGCTCTACCCCTGGAATCTAGAGAGAGAAAATTGTCCTGTCTTTTGTATGTGGGTGCTTAGACACATTTAAATGTAATTTTATTTATTTATTTATTGGGTGTCGGGTAAAGGAGAGGGAAAGAGAGGGACAGAAACATTAATCAGTTGCTTGTTGTACCAGCAATCAAATCTGATGACCTTTCACTCTGTGGGATGGCGCCCAACCCACTGAACCACACTGGTTGGGACTGCTTGGACATATTTACTTTGTTTTGCTAAGAGGCTTTTATTGCTGATTTAAGTTTAAGAAATTTGAATATCTTGGGGGATAGGAAAAAAAGGAGAATGCAAACTGCCTGTCTTCAGTTTGAAAAGGTGATGAGGAACCTAGTTGCACCCATTTATTGGTATTGGGACGTCTGCTTCACCAATTCCCTGACAGTGGATGAGGCGGACAAGGGATGGTGCATGAGAAGTTAACAACAGAGTATTACACTTTTCTGGCTTATTTATGTACTTTTTCAGTGGTGTTTGCCCCTTAAAATTTAGTGAAGATGATTCTTTCCTAGGCTAACTGGTAGAAGCCCATTTTATCTGTAATACTTTCTTTTTATTATTTTCTGTTGAAGAGAGAGAGAGACAGACAGACAGACAGACAGATGGACATTGATTTGTTGTTTCACTTATTGATGCATTCATTGGTTGATTCTTGTGTGTCCCTGACCAGGGATTGAATTCGTAACTTGGCATATTGGGATGATGCTCCAGCCTACTGAACTACCTGGCCAGGGCCTGCAATGTTGTTTTAATACAATCCCATATATCTGTAATAATATTTTTAAATTACTTTTTATTGCAGATGTATGCCTGCACTAAAACTGTATACCTTCAATTAGCTACATTGAAAGTAGTTTTTGTGATAGGAGATAAACTGAAAATCCTATTCCAAAATTCTTAATGGCATAAAATTAATATGGAACATTATCTGATGGCCTTTCTTAGCAATTGGATACCTATGGGCTCCTTTCTTTTTTGGAAATTTATTAGAGTAGCCAAAGTTTTTGGATATATAAATTTAAAGTACTTGGCTTTATTTTTTAATGATTTAAAGAGAATTTAAACTTCATTCTGAACTTACTATGATTGTAATGGTACTATAATACATATAGGAACTAGGGTTTTTTATTGTGAGGGTTATTTATTTGCTTTATCCCTTTTTATCATTTTCAGTGAGAGATTTTTCTTTCTTCATTATATCCTCTTGCAGTAAGCTTTCTTGTACATACCTATCCTAGGAAAAAACCCAGTTTACGTATATCTGTATTATGACAGTGGAGGATCAGTTGATGCTTTTTTGTTATAAACAACAACAAATTACCACTGAAAATCATTAAATAATATGTCTTCAAATGATTTTTACTTAATCCTTTACATATTTTATACAGGTTCTCTCGAACTTTTTTGTTCTCAGTTTTTTAGCTTTTATTGTCAAGTGTATGTATAGTTAATTTGTCACTTTGTAGCTGATTCAAAGCAAATATTTACGATTTATTTATAGATGTTATTTTCTTTCCAATTTATCTCTCTAATGTCTCTTTTGATGACTCTTCTAATATTTCTACGTAGCCAGTTATTCTTGAGTCTTGTCAGTCTAATAGTATTATAAGTAATAGAAATAATTTTATTCAAAATTATTTTGTTTGTCTTGGGAATAAATATACTTTAAAAATTATTAGTAAGTAGTTCTCCGGTTATCAAAAACAATTCATGCCCTGGCTGATAGCACAGTGGATAAGGTGCCGGCCTGTGAACCCAAAGGTCGCAGGTTCGATTCCCCAGCCAGGGCACATAACAAGGTTGCAAACCAGGTCTCCAGTCAGGGCTGGAGGCAGGTGAAAAGCAACCATACATTGATGTCTCTCTCCCTCTCTCCCTTCCCCTCTTTCTAAAACAAATAATGAAATAAAATCTTTAAAAAAGAAAAAAAAAAAACCAATTCATGTAACTTTTTTGTGTTTCAGAAACCTTTTTCTTAAAAGGACAAAGGAACTCAAATCAGTTGTCCATAGTGCTCCTGGTTGGAAATTATTTGGTAAAGTCCCTCCCAGAGAGAATCTTCAGAAAGCTTCCAAAATTATTCAGCAGGTAAGTACTCATATAGCCATGTGGTTTGTCTTAGCTTTTCAGATATCCTTGATAATTAATTATATTCCAATTTCATTTATATTTTTGTTCATACAAAATTTTGGGATTTTAGATATTTGTAGTAACATTAATATATAATTTTTAAAACATTGCATATTTTCAGTTATCTTTTATGGTTGTGAAAATTCTTTAAAGTAATAGAAGAACATTGATTGTGATTCTTAGTTACTCCTTGGTAGCTTTTTGTTGTTGCTGTTGCTTGCAAACTACTCTTACCACATGCTTTGACTTGTAATTGAATGTGGTAGCATTTGCCAACGGCACAGATTTTATGGGTTTAGTTAGTTGTGAACTTCGGGAACAGTGAAAATCAAAAACTGAGTAGATTTTGAGATTGAACTCTTTTCTTGGTTTCTTTTCTAGTATTCTGCCTAAACCAAGGACTTTGTGAGATGGGTGGGTACATAATCTGTTTTAATAGTTCAGGAGTTAATTCTTCTAATATCTAACATTTCATATTCTTGAATTTTTAAGAATTTCAAGTTGTATTTAACTCCTAAATTTGTGTTGCTCAGTACTAGGAAATCAGTGAAACTGGATAGCAGCAAGACTGACCAATTTGTAGCATTTTTAAGTTAGGAGAACTTACTGCTTAGAAGTAGATACGTAATAAATTTCTTATTTTTCTGCTTTCCAGTTGTAGTTTATCAGGTTTAACACAACCAGCATTTAAAAAATAATTATATTAAGGCAATAGCTATCATTCAAATTGGAAAAAATTTTTTCTGTTAAGCATTTATTAGTGTTCCTTTTATTGCTCAAAAGATAAACTGGTTTCCTCAGTAATATAAGGAAATACTTTTTAGATCTTCAAAAGCATTTGTTATAGTTAATTTTATTTAGAATTAGTTAAGATATTGGCTAGTTTAAATAGCTGCTGATTCCCAAGGTGTGTGCTCAGGCACCTGGTGTACTGCAGCTGATAGGGGTCGGTGATGCTCCACGCCTGTCAGGTGCGATACAGACTGTTAGCTTGAGGTAGTATCCAATTTCAGCACTAAATGGCACTGTATTCTCTTCTGTGGCACCATATCTTTGTGAATTTGGTTCTGAGGTTGTTTTGATAAAAATTAGATACTGTGCGAACATTGATGTGGAACAGGAAATGAAGGTAATTGTGTCCAATCTGATTTCAAGTTTTGTGAAATTGTACAGTACAGGTGTACATGCCCAGTTAGTGATTAATTGTGCTTATTTAAGAATGAAATATAAACCTTTTTTCTTTAGTTTATGCATATTTTTTCAAGTGGCTACTAAGTTTAGGACATAAATGCTGTTAACTTGTTGGACATAACCACTGTAGTTATTAAACGGAATAATTAGATATTTTTGTTGTTTTGGGGGACACTGAAAAAATTACGGAGATGATCAGGGCACTGTTAACCAAGAAAGGTAGGGAATCTCTGCTATCTCATCTCAGCATCTTCAATTTTACCTTTTTTTTTGGTAAAGTCTGAAAAGTAACTTGTCTAGAGTATTCCAGATGACCAAGTTCGCCCTCTAGGGGCAAAACAGTGGTCTTGCTATTGAAGGTTCCTACTTTTTGGTAGTTTACCTTGAATATGCATGTGCATACTTTTATATCTTTATGTGAACTAACATTATGCAATATCTTATTGTAGTGTTTAAATAAGTTACTGGGTAGATAATTACCTACTTATCGTTACTCTGTATGCCTTTAATCTGCTGTTTTTATTTTGGAAAGCCGCATTCTCTTTTTCATATATATTGTGTGTAAATTTGATGATTGGTCAGGAAAAGAGCAACTCTTACTTTCATTTGGGAAGGAGTGGGATTGAAATGCAGTTGCTACCTCTACAGCACCTTCTCTGGCTTTTTGTAAATGGTTTTCTCCCAGCTACTACTGTTAATTTTTGAACTTTCCAGTTCTGTGTAGATACTAATGTATATTTTGGTTCCTTTTTCATGGGTCGCTTTGCTTTTGAGAGGTGTGATGATGGTGAAATTGTTCTTTTGACCCTTTTCCAACCCTAAAATATGTATCTCTTCCACCATCTAGTGATACATGTTTGCCTCTCTCTTGCTCCTTTCTCTTTCCCTACTTGCATGTATGTCCTCTGCCCCCATTTGTCTTAACTTTGCTGTCTTCTCTTCCTTGCCATTGTCATTTACAAGGAGGGATGTAATTTTCTTTTATTAGTAATAATAAATTTACAACTTTGTGTCTCTGTTCCCATCTGAAACATTTTATAACAGCTCTGACTTTTAAACCCTGTAAAACATGAACACACTATTTTTGAGTTCTGTTACCACATACTCCTTTCAAATGGATGTTGCATGTTTGGAATCCAAAATAGGAAATGAAGATATTACCAGTAGAGTCATGAAGACTGGGACACATTTGTCATGTTTTAGGGTAAAATGTTAAGTACTAAGGCTGTAGAAAATGAGTGTGGCTAGTAAATCCAGTATAAATTTGCCTGAAAAATTGAGCAGTGCTAAAAGTACTATAATCAATACCTTTGAGCTTTCTAAAGATGCCTTACTTGCTTTTTAAGTGATAAAACAGTAAGATTTACTACATTAGAGTATTAATATTACTTTATAGGATAATTTTGTAAAACAGATACTCAGAAAATACTGCTGTATTTTAAAGTAAGAGTATAGTTATGTTATTGGGCCAGACTTCTTTTTCTTTAGTGAAAAGCTCTAAGGTTATAGACTATAATTATATAGGGAAGTAAGGTTTGGTTTATAAACTTTTTCTCTAATTATTAACTACACAGATAACACATGATTATATTCTCTATAAAATATAAAACATTATAGAATATATGTCTCATTTCATTTTCTCTTCACATAGGCCTTTTAAAATTTATTTTTCATATGGAAAACATTTTTCATGTGTATATTTATATATGATATTACATAAATTTTTTGTAACATTTCAAAAACAAAATGTCTGTGTGTGTGTATATATTTTATTTTGCTTTATTTAACTTTACATGTTGTGTACCTATAGCTCTTTAGAGATACATAAAGTTCGTAAGTGAAAGATAATTTGTAGGTTAAATATTTTTTAAGTTGTAGTCTCACAATAAGATAGTAAAGATTTAATCAATTTGAGCTCCAATTTACAGTTGGAGCTTTTCTCCAATAGTAAAGAATCATAAAAATCATTTTAGATTTTATTATTTTTAGAGAGAGAGGTAGAGAGACATCAATGTATGGTTGTCTTTCACCTGCCTCCGGCTGGAGACCCAGCTGGAGACCTGATTATATGCCCTGGCTGGAAATTGAACCAGTGACCTTTGGGTTTGCAGACTGCTGCCTTTTCCACTATGCCACCAACCAGGGCCTATAAAAATCATTTTAGGATCAGAGCAAAGTCAAACTGACTCAAGTTTGGCATTTAACTTAGTTACTTCCCAAATCACATGAATATTCATAATACTATTTTATGAGGATTATCACATGTGTTCTCTTGCAGGTGTGAAATTCCTGCTTGTGGCCTTTTGAACCAGTTGGTGAGCCATATTAAAAATTGCATCTCTTAATTATAAATAGTATTTCAGTTATATTGTAGTTCAGTTGACCTAAGTTTTTGTTTTTTTCTAAATTAATAGGCTGAAGTTTGAATACAGCTACACAGTATATTTTATAGCCTCCAAACTACAAGTGAGAATGATTGCAAATGAGTCATGTTATGTATAATTATAACATGATTACGCACTAGATTGAATAGGTATACCCTATTTATGTTAAAATTATAATATTTTAGTGAAAAGTAATTTTTTTTGCTAGGCACTTTTTATATTGGCATCTTTAATTAGACAATGAGATTATAGTACTTAGATGATGTTTCAAGTTTTTCATCATTTATGTATTTTTCCGAGTGAAGTTTTTTAGTTCAGTCATTGAATACCTTTCATGTAACTTTTGACAGGCAAGGAAAAAATTTTAAGACACTAAACTGATTTCTTAATCTGAACACTTTGTTTTTTAAATATTTTATTTATTTATTTTAGAGAGAGGCGAAGGTAGGGAGGAGAGGGAGAGATACACTGCTAGTTGATGCTTGCATGCCTCCCACCAGGGGGACCAGGCCCGAAACCCACGTGAGTGCCTAGATCAGGAATTGACCTGGCAACCACTGGCTTTGTGTGACGGCACTCAGCCAGCACTTTAAATTGTGAAAAGTAGGTTCACTCTTATCATTTAAATCTTAGCTTTTCAAGTTTTTTCACTGCAGGAACTATAATGTAGAAAGGACTTGAATACATGTGCTTTGTGAACAGTAGCTAAATAAATATGTAATAACATTTTGAAAGTGTTGGATCTTGATTTTCTGGTTACTAACTTCATTGGTATGTGTAGCATTAGAACATTTGGAAGAGTTCTTTGGCTTTAATTATGCTTAAATAGATATCTTTGGTGTAAAATTTGGCTGAATACCACAAAAATAAATGACTTCCTTTATTTTTTAAATTATGGAGTGGCTGAACTGTGTTTGCAATTTATATTTGAAAAGTCCTTAAAAATGTTACACCCTCACAGGTTTATTTTCACCTTTATTTACTAATATATTGTCACCTTGAAAGGTTAGTGAATAACTACCTTTGCAGCTGTATATGTGTGCTTTGTTTATAGTTCAGGATAAATGACTGCCTTTCCTATGTGAGAATAAATTGATTTTCTAAAAGTTAATTTGTGTGGTCTGAAGATTGAGGGAGGAATTTATGACAGCTTTGAGCCTGAGCTTCTGGCAGAGGAAAGAGTATGAACCACAAGAGAGAGAGACGCTTAACTTAGTTGAACTAAAAGAGTAAAAACAATACATTCTCAAATTCAGTAGGGTCAGATTTGGGGGAAATTTTTTTTCCTGTTGTCAGAGACAGGGGTTGCAGTTTGAAAATACTCTTGACTACCAGTTGTGTGGTTCCATAAATATAATTTGAATGTAAGAGTTATAGTGAAAGTTGTGTTTCTTCTATCTTAACCTTGGATCCCTATATTAATCTAGGCTGTGAATAAGACTAAAAAGAATTTTGCTAATAACTATTCCTATATTCCAGAGGACTATGAAATGTTTAACTTCAAGGTTTCTATCAAGCTTGAATTATGGGACGGATTTTTATCTCTACTAATTGACAGATTCTGGAAGAAAATCTGGAATTAGTAAAGGCATCATAATTGGCTTAGCCCACTCTAGTGTAAGCATGGTGGTTTCTCTAAATCTTGGATTGAGCTGAGGAAGAGAACTTCTTTATCTTGGACAGAGGAAGAAAACTTCTTTATCTTGGACAGGGGCTCGAAAGAAATGTCCACATGGGGAGTTTCTTCCATTTCTGAAATATTATTCTGATTCTGTATAAATTGTTGACAGCACATAGAAAGATGAGGGCTTTCTTACTAATTGTGAGTTTAACATTAATCCATTTAGGAAGAGTGTTACAATGATCACTGAAAGTAAAAGTTGAGTTAGTATATATGGTGGGGCAAAAGTGGGTTTACAGTTGTTTGTATAGAAAATAATACAATAAATAATAATGCAAGAATAAACTCTTGGTTTCACATATTCACAACTGTAAACCTACTTTTGCCCTACCCTGTATATCTATCAGGCTGTTTTGGTTTTCATATTGTCTTGGAAAGAGAAGCTCCTATTCTAGCCTATATTCTCCCCAGCTCCTATATTTTACTTTAAGAAACTATTGAGGTCCTGGCTGATGACTTAGTGAATTAGGCACCATCCTGCGAACCCAAAGGTCGCTGGTTCGATTCCCAGACAGTGCATATAACCAGGTTGCAAGTGAGGTCACCAGCCAGGTCCATAGCTGGAGGCAGATGAAAGGCAACCCATACATTGATGTCTCTTTCCCTCTCTGCCTCTCTCCCTTCCCCTCTATCTAAAAATAATAAATAAAATCTTAAAAAGAAAAAAACTATTTGAAGACTCCTGTCACCCTCCCTTTGAACTCATAGTTTGATCTTTTCTCACCTTTCCCTCCTTAGTACACCTTTCTGGTAGATCTTTTTAGCTGTAGCATCCAAGGCACCAGAGTTTGTTAACTAACTCTAAGCCCTTTCTCTAGCAGAAATTGAAGGACTAAATTCTTGAGTTGATCTTAGATTCTTCTCTAAGATTGTCTGACTTTCATTTCAATGAATGCATAATTTATTCAACATACATTTACTGTGTTTAATATCATAGCCATGGGTCAGGTTCTTGGGATATAAACAAATATGAGTTCTATCTTTTGAATTATTCTAGTATGACTTTGTGGGGCGGGAAGATGGAGAGGTTCATATACAATTTTAACTTAGTGTGTTGCGTGCTGTAGTTTAGTGATAAAATAAGAGAGTACAAATGAATGATTAATTCTGCTCAGATATGTGTGAGTTATGCTGTGATGTATACTAGTAGTAGTAGTTCACCATGTAGGCAAGGAAAACCATTCCAGAAAGAGGAAGTTGAATGAGCAAACCAGGAATGCACGACTTCTTTAGTTAAGTCTGTATTCAGGGGTGTTGGGCAGATGGTTGAAGTTCATTAGCTACAAGGGTTACAGAGTTGGGATTTATCAAAAATATTATAAAATAAGGCACTGACATACCAAATTCATGTATCAGAAAAGTAACTGGAGGCACTATACAAGCCAGATTAGAAAAGGGTAGGTTCGCAAACGAGGACATTAATATTTTTTGCAGTAGTCTATGATTCTGTTCCTAGACATAGTGTATGACCTAGGGAATGTGTTAAGTATACCAATCCTTTGGTCATATACATTAAGTTCTTAACGGCAATTTTGTGTTTTTCAATTCTTGTATTTTTAGTTGGTTCTTTTTCAGATCTGCTGTATCACTTTTTACAGTTCCTTGATAACATCTCAAGCTTGTCCTTTATTTCCTTAAAACATGTTAAATATAGTTATTTAATAGCCTATGTCTGATAATTCCAAAGTCTGGAAATTTGTAGGTCTGTTTATATTGAATATTGTTCCTCATAGTTTTTTATGACAGATGCTATTTACTCTGTATGTGTCTAGCTACTTTTGCTTGGGTGCTGGATATAATATTTGAAACATGTGTAGAAAAATATTTGAAGGCTAAGGTGATGCCATCCTTCACAGATTTTAATTTCTGTGTCTTAGGTGCCTGATTTGTACTAGTTGTATAGTTTTTTCGTCTCTCCAGATGAGGCAAAGCTCAGATAAAATCTGTTTTGGCCATTTTTCTTATTAAGTTGTATAAGTTTATTGATTGTTAAACCAACCTTGCATCCCTGGGATAAACTGCAGGTAGTCATATAATTACAATCCATTTTGTATGTTGATGGATTCAATTTGCATGTGTGTGAATTTAAATTAATATATACTTTATTTTTTTGAGTAGTCCTGGATTCACAGCAAATTTGAGCAGAAAGTACAGAGTTTCTATATACACTCTGTTCTCACATACAACCTCCTCCACATAGTGTACATTTGTTATAGTGAATCTGCATTGATGCATTATTGTCATTCAAAGTCCATAGTTTACATTAAGGTTCTCTGTGTTCTGTAGGTTTTGATGAATGTGTAATAAGATGTATCCATCATTATAGTATCATACATAATAATTTAATTGTTCTAAAAATCCTTTCTGTTCTGCCTACTTATCTTTTCCCTACTCCTCTGTTCCCTGGCAACAATTAACTTTTTGGGGGTTCCATAGTTTTGCTTTTTCCAGAATTTTAAATAGTTGGAATTATACAGATGCAGCCTTTTTTTTTTTTTTTTTTTTTAAGATTTTATTTAGGGAGAGAGGGAGAGAAACATCAATGTATGGTTGCCTTTCACCAGCCCCCAGCTACAGACCTGGCTGGAGACCTGGCTTGCATCCTGGTTATGTGCCCTGGCTAGGAATTGAACCAGTGACCTTTGGGTTCATCCACTGCTCCACCAGCCAGGGCTGCAGCCTTATTATATTGCCTTCTTTCACTTAGCAATATGCATTTGTCCCTTTTATATCTTTTCATGGCTTGATCACTCATTTTTTTTAGTGTTGAACAATATTTTAATGTTTGGATCCACCTCAGTTCATTTATCCATTCACATCCTGAAGTGCATATTGGTTGCTTCCAAGTGTTGGCAATAATGACTAAAGCTGCTGTAAACATTTGTGTGCTGGTTTTCTTGTGATAAAAGTTTTCGTTTCATTTGGGTAAATACCAAGGAGTCTGATTGCTGGATCATATGGTAAGAGGATGTTTAGTTTTGTAAGAAATAGCCCAACTGGTTTTCATAGTAGCTGTACCATTTTGTATTCCCACCAGTGATGTTTGAGAGGTCTGTTGTTCCATATCCTCACCAGCCTTTGTTATTTGTTGTTGTCAGTGTTTGGGATTTTGACCATTCTAATAGATATATAGTAGAATCTCATTGTTTTAATTTGCAATTCCTTGTGAGTATAGGGCATTCAGAATACCTTTTCATATATTTCATATGTTTACTTGCCATCTATTTATTTTCTTTAATGATATGTCTCTTCAGATCCTTGGCCATTTTTTAAATTAGATTATTCATTTTCCTATATAATAGTCCTTTATCATATGAATCTTTTGCAGATATTTCCTCCCACTTTGCCTGCTTGTGTTTTCATTTTCTTGACAGTATCTTTCTGAGAGACAACATTTTAAATTTTAATGGAAGTCCTGTTTCTCAATTATTTCTTTCATGGATCATATCATGCCTTTGGTGTTATACCTAAATATAGTCATTATCAGCCCTGGCCAGGTAGCTCAGTTGATTAGAGTGTTGTCCTAAGGTTGCAGGTTTGAGCCTGGTTAGGGCACATACAAGAAGCAACCAGTGGCCCTGGCTGGTGGCTCAGTGGATGGGTGCTGGCCTGTGAACCCAAAGGTCGTTGGTTCGATTCTCAGCCAGGATACATAACCAGGTTGCAGGCCAGGTCTCTAGCCAGGTCCGTAGCTGGACGAGGGTGAAAGACAACCATACGTTGATATTTCTCTCCCTTTCTTTCTCTCTTCCTGCCCTTCTCTTTAAAAATAATGAATAAAATCTTAAAAAAAGAAAATAAAGCAACCAATGAGTGAATGCATAAATAAGTGGGACAACAAATCTTTCTCTCAAATTAATAAATTTAAAAAAATTATTTTGAGGCTACAATGCTAAGTGAAATAAGCCAGTTGGTGAAAGCCAAGTACCATGTGATTTCACTTATAAGTGGAATCTAATAAGCAAAATAGAACCAGAGACAAGGAAACAGAACAGATTGACACCTGTGAAAGAGAAGGGGGAGGCGGTTAATGGTGGAAAGAAGGGGAAGGGATCAAAGAACATGCATGAATGACCCATGGACATGGACAACGGTGTGGGGATTAATTGACTGTGGGAGCCAAGGTTGAGGGGTGCGTTGGGTGGTGGAGGGCAAAGGGGGAAAAATTGGGACAACTGTAAAAGTAACAATAATTTTACAAATACATGAAAAAATACACAGCATTTTAATCTATTTAGTTTTTTGTTTTGTTTTTTAAAAGATTTTTTTTTTTAGTTTTAGAGAGAGGGTAAGGGAGAGAGGCAGAGAGGGAGAGAGACATCAATGTATGGTTGCCTTTCACCTGCCTCCAGCTACAGACCTGGCTGGAGACCTGGCTTGCAACCAGGTTGTGTGCCCTGGCTGGGAATCAAACCAGAAACCTTTGGGTTCTCAGGCCAGTGCCTTATCCACTGTGCCACCAGGCAGGGCCCTTGAGTTAGTTTTTATGAAGAGTGTAAAACCGGTTTTTAGATTTATTATTATGTTTGCATGTAAATGCCCAGTATTTGACACCATTCGTTCAAAAAACTGTCGTTGATCCATTATGTTGCCTTTGCTCTTTTGTCAAAGATCAGTTGACTGTATTTATGTAGGTCTGTTTATGGGCTGTCTGTTGATCTATTTGTCTGTTTTATTAATACCACACTGTATTTTAAAAAAATATTTATTCATTTATTTTTAGAGAGAGGAGTAGGGAGAGAGAAAGAGAGGGAGAGAAACATCAATGTGTGGTTGCCTCTCAAGCACCCCCAACTGGGGACCTGGCCTGCAACTGAGTCATATGCCCTGACTGTGAACCTAACCAGCAACCCATTGGCTCGCAGGCTGGCCCTCAATCCACCAAGCCACAATGGCCAGGGCTATGTGTGTGTGTGTGTGTATATGTGTGTGTGTGTGTATATGTGTGTGTGTGTGTGTGTGTGTGTGTGTGTGTAAATAAAACACTGTTTTGATTACTGTTGCTTTATATATAGTAAGTCTTGAAATCAGGTAGTAGTAATCATCTTCCAACTTCATTCTCCTTCAAAACTGAGTTAGTCATTCTGAGTCTTTTGCCTTTCCATAGAAATTTTAGAATCATTTTATCAATATCCACAAAATAAATTGCTGGGATTTTGATTGGGATTATGTTGAATTCGTAAATAAAGTTAGGAAGAGTTAATATCTTTGACAGTATACTGTACACCAATATAGATTCTCTCTCCATTTGTTTAGTTCTTCTAGAATTATGTAATTTTTCACACATAGATCTTGTGCATACTTTATTAGGTTTATACCTAAGTATTTCTTTTGGATGCTAATATAAATATTAATTTGTTTTAAATATTACTTATTCGTTGCTGGTATAGGAATGAATAAGTATAGGAAAGTGATCAACTTTCCTTGTATCCTGCAACCTTGCTATAATTGCTTATTCTTTGCAGGAGTTTTTTTGTTTTGTTGTTTTTGTCTATACTTTTGGATTTTCTAGCTAGACAGTCATGGTGTCTGCAAACAGACATTTTTTTCCCCAATCAGTATACCTTTTATTTACTTTTCTCATTGTATTAATTAAGAATTCCTATAGGATGTTGACAAGCAGTGGTGGGAGGGGCCATCTTTGCCTTGTTCTTGGCTTAGCAAGGAAGATTTGAGTTGTTTACTATTAAATGTGAAATATAGCTATGGGGATTTTTTTGTTTTGTTTTGTTTTGTTTTTGTTGCTGTTCTTCATCAAGTTGAGGAAGTACCCTTCTATGCAAAATTAGACTTTTGGTCATGGATAGGTGTTGAATTTTGTCAAAAGCCTTTACTGTGTTTATTAATATGATCATATGGTTTTTCCTTTTTAGCATGTTAATGTGATGGGCTACATTAATTGATTTTCAAAAGTTGAGCCAGCCTTGCATACCTGGGATAAATCTACTTTGGTCATAGTGTATAATCCTCTTTGTACGTTGTTTAATTCAATTTGCTAATAGTACTTTGTTGAGGTTATTTGCATCTATGTCCATGTGAAATACTGCTCTATGGCTTTCTTTTCTTGTAATGTTTTTGCCTGTTTTGATATTATGGTAATGCTGCCCTCAAATATTGTTAAGAAGTAGTCCCTGTGCTTCTGTTTTCTGGAAGACATTATAGAAAATTGGTATGATTTCTTCCTTAATTGTATGGTAGAATTCACCAGTAAACTTAGGTACTCTTCAAAAGAATGTATAATCTGCAGATGTTGGGTGAATGTTGTATAAATCTCAGATTATGTTAGATGATGGTGTTATTCAAGTCTTGTGTAATTTTGCTGATTTTTAGTTTGCTTATTCTATTAAGTGTAGAGAGAGGAGTAATAAATTATCCACCTTAATCTATTTGGGTTTTTCTCCTTTTACTCCGTGTGTTTTGAAGCTTTGTTCTTGTATCTTTTTGATGAATTTAATTCTTTACCATATTGTTTCAGTTTAAGTATGTGAAAAAAAATTGGCCTCACAAAGATATATAGATAGTAGAAGGAAGACACTTTAATAGCCTTTTTAGATAATGAGTATTCTTCCTTGATACCACTCCAAAACTTATAAAGAGTAAGTTATACTGTAGAATCTGAAATTATATAACATTGTTATATTAAGATCCATTGATCTCTTTTGCACTTTGAGTAGGTGATTTTTACCCATACTTGATTTCGCATTGCTCATTTAGAAAATATTGATTCACCATATTATGCAGATCATTCAAATATTATAATATTTTATTATACAGTACCGAAAAATTATAGTCATATCTGCACTGATTTAATCTGAAAATTTTAAATGCTGGACACTCAAACATATAGTGGCTTTTACAAGTTTAAATAATTTATTTTTCACTTGAACAGTTTACTTTTATTTTAGGCAGTAATTACTTTCACTTTCTTTCTTTGAAATCACTGACTTCTCTTTTTCAGTTTTAATAAACTTTTATGTTGGAGTAACTAGATTTACAGAAAGGTTGAAAAGAGAAAACACAGGGTACTCCTATGTATTCCTCATTCAGCTTTCCCTAATGTTACCATCTTCCATTATTCTGGATGGTTATCAAAACTAAGAAACCAACATTAGTACATTACTATTAAGTAAACTTCAGACTTCATTTGAATTTTACCAATTTATGCTAATGTCCTTTTTTGTTTGTTTGTTTCAGGATCCAATCCAGAATACCATATTGTATTTCATTATCATGTTTCTTTGTCTCTATGGCTTTTGACAGTTTCTCAGTCTTTCCTTGATTTATGATCTTCTGAGGAGTACTGTTCAAGTATTTTCCAGAATGTTGCTTGAAAGAAAAATTCTATGATTTATTTTTAAAAGTTATTTACATACTGATTTTATAGAGAGAAGAAGAAGGAAAGAGGGAGAGAGAGAAAGAGAAACATAGATTTATTGTTTCACTTGTATATGCATTCATTCATTGGTTGTTTCTTCTATGTGCTCTGGCCAGGGATGGAACCTGCAGCCTTGGTGTATTGGGATGATACTTGAACCAGCCCAGCCACCTGGCCAGAGCCTGTTATTTCTTTTGTAACCTCAGTAAATCCTATCTGACAACAACTGTATAGGTTTCCACCCCCTCTACCACTGGCCAATTCTTTGACACTAGCTGAGTGTCCTACAATTCAGTTCAATTCTAAAATCATTTACCCAGAGTTAGCATGAGATAACACCAATTAAGGCTCAGTCCTAAAAGAACTACACCCCTCCCTCCACTTCAGATGCCAATCACAAGTAGTTAGTCCAGGCTTTTAGTACTTATGCCCAACCTGCTAAATTGGAGACTTGTATGACCCCCTCCTTGGGTTTGATAATTTTCTAGAATGACTCACAGAACTCAGGGAAAATTTACTTAGTAGGTTACCAATTTATTATTAAAAGAAAAAGAAAGAAAGAAAAGATACAGTTTATGAACAACTAAATAGAAGAGATACATAGGGCAAGGTATATGTATATGGGAAGGGGCATGGAACTTCCATGACCCCCAGGTATGTCACCCTCCTAGGACTTTGATGTGATCACCAACCCAGAAGTGCTTCATTAAATAGGCATAATTGATTGGATTATTAGTAAGTACCTCAACCTCTAGCATCTGTCATTTTCCCAGAGATCAGGGGGTGGGACTAAAAGTTCCAGCCCTTGAGTCATATGGTGGCTCCCCTAGCAGGCAGTTTCCACCTGAGGATACCTATAGTCTGTACCACCAGTCAACATACTTGTCATTATGGATATTTCAAGGCAGAGACTGAAAATATATACATATTTTTTATTTTGTCACATCTTCAATTTGGGTTTGTCTGACAGCTTCCCTATGAATTGACTGGGTAATGTTTTTTGAGAGACCTACTATGAAGGTGAAGTGTCCACTCTGTCTAAATTAGATAAAATGTCTGCCGGATAACCAAGTCTGAATAACTATAGTTTGCTATCAGTTTTTCTTTTAAGTAAAAATAGTATTACTGATCAAAAGGTTCATCCAGGTTCCACTTAAGAAACTGCATGGATGCTTTTCCTCTAGACAGCCATTGTCCCTGTGTGCAGCAGAAGTTCCTTATGTATATATCTCCTTCCATCACATAGAATAAGTCAAGAGTTAATGTAATTAATAATTTGTACTCTTTGGTCATGGACATTCTTTTTTAAATTTTATTGTTGTATTACATCCATCCCCTTTTTACTCCCCTCTGTCCCCTTCCCCACTCACCCACTCCCCCACAAAGTCAATCCCACTTGTTGTCCATGTCCATGGTTCTTGCATACTAGGTTCTTGGCTAAACTGTCCCCCTGCCCACCGAAGGCCTACTTACTGTATTTATATATCTGGTTCTGTTTTGCTTATTGTTTGTTTTGTTCATTATTGTGGTCATGGACATTCTTAAGTGAAACTGGACTGCTCCCCTCTTTTTTTATAATTTGGTGTCATTGCTCTGATTTGTGCTAGGGCACCAACAGTCTTGTTCAACATTGCTTTAGCACCATTAGTGCTATTGTCAGTACTTTGACAAAAACAAACTATTAGCACTGTTGTGTATACAGTTTTGACTTTGCAGCATCTTGTGAAAGCATCTCTAGGTCACTGTTAAGAACTGCTACAATAAGGCTTATGATAATTACCTTTAATTTATCATAATCTTTTTGTTTTTTATGTCTTTTCTAAATTTTTTATATTTATCCATATTTACTATTTTTGATGCTTGCCATTTATTTGTGTATAGGGTGGGGCAAAAATAGGTTTATAGTTGTTTATATGAAAATAATACAATAATCAATAAATAACATAAATCAACTCTGTGTTTCATGTACTTGCAACTACAAACCTACTTTTGCCTCTCCCTTGTATATTCATGCTTGCATATGTTATATTCTTACTGCCTAAAAAATTTTCTTTAAAACAGGTTACAGTGCAGGTCTACTGGCAATATATTCAGCTTTTGTTTGTCTGAAAAAATGTTATTGTGCTTTTTTAAAATTTAATTTTATTGTTGTTGCATTACATCCATCCCCTTTTTGCTCCCCTCCGTCCTCTTTCCCACCCACCCACTCCCCCACAAAGTCAATTCCACATGTTGTCCATGTCCATGGTTCTTCAGTACTTTTTTTTTAAAAGATTTTTATTTATTATTTTTGGAGAGAGACAGAGAGGGAGAGAGACATCAATGTAAGGTTACCTTTCACCTGCTTCCAGGTGACCTGGCTGGAGACCTGGCTTGCAACCTGGTTATATGCCCTGGCTGGGGAATTGAACCAGCGACCTTTGGGTTCTCAGAACAGTGCCTTATCCACTGTGCCACCAGCCAGGACTTTATTGTACTTTTGAAAGAAAGTTTCTCTCAGTATAGGAACATAATAAGTTAACAGGGGTTTCTTTTCATTCTTTTTCCTGTATTTTAAAGGTTATTCCCAGGAACTAGTATAAATGACCCATGGACAGGGACAACATGTGGGGATTGAATGCACAGGAGAAGGGATAAGGAGGGTGGGGCAGGGGAGAACAGTGGTGGGGAATGTGATAAATGTAATACAACAAAAATAAATTTAGAAATCAAGGAAGATAAAAATAAATGGAAGCATATACCATGTTCATGGATGGGAAGAATTAACATCATTAAAATGTCCATACTACCCAAAGCGATCTACAGATTCAATGAAATCCCAATTTAAATACCAATGACAGACTTCACAGAAATAGAAAAAATACTTCAAAAATTTATATGGAGCCAAAAACACCCACGAATAACCACAGCAATCTTGAGAAAGAACAAGGTAGGAGGGAATCACAATACCGGACTTCAAACGATACTACAAGGCTACTGTCATTAAAACTACCTTACCTAGTACTGGCATAAGAATAGACATATAGATCAATGGAACAGAATAGAGAGCCCAGAAATTAACCCAGGACTCTATGGTCAACTAATATTTGACAAAGGGGGAAGGAACATAAAATGGAGTAAAAACAGTCTCTTCAACAAGTGGTGTTGGGAGAACTGGACAGCAACATGCAAAAAGATAAAACTAGAAAACCAACTTAAATCATACACCAGAATAAACTCAAGATGGATAAAGGATTTAAATATAAGCAGTGCCACCATAAAGGTCCTGGAGAAAAATATAGGCAGTAAACTTTCTGGTATCCTACGCAGAAGTATGTTTACTGATACTTCACCAAGGGCAAAGGAAATAAAAGAACAAATCAACAAATGGGACTATATCAAATTGAAAAGTTTCTGTTCAGCTAAAGAAAACACCAGCAAAATTCAAAGGGAACCAACTGTATGGGAAAACATAATTGCCAATGATACCTCAGACAAGGGTCTGATCTCCAAAATATATAAAGAACTAATGCAACTCAACACCAGGGAGACAGACAGCCCAATTAAAAAATGGGCA